>AYJT01048541.1:0-12321 GCA_001278415.1 Ocimum tenuiflorum
TATCACTTACCACAAGTAAAGTCTGTCTTTCACTCCACGCTCACTCTAATAGATAGGCATGTCGTAATTGTGACTTCATTGATTGTTCTTCAATTCCGCAACTCAGGCATTTTTATACTCTCTTCTTACCTTCCACATCAGTCAAAGTAAGAAACAACAAATATTCTTCTTTATGCGACCGACGATGCATCAGAATTACGCCTCAAGTTGATCGTGGCCAGAGCATGCTCTACTAGCACATCCGTTGCCGCTTTTCAGCACCTTGTGCAACTGAAATCAGGTTCGTGCTCTATGTACTCTAGTATCTTTGCCTTGGATATTTATAACCGAAGCAGCAATATCACTTCTATGGATTCACATTGCAGTCATTCAAGATCTGATCCTGTGAATCCAGAAACTTCCTCCAGTATTTTTTGTATTTGGGAATGCCAAGGTCGAGCCACGGTTTCATGCTCCCATCAAAATGCAGTATTGCTGCTGTCTTCAGGTCTTCTAAGTTGATTCCATAGTTATAGCCCAGACCGGACAAGATCCAACTATCCTCAAACGCATACACTAAACCGTGAAAGGTGAGCAGGCCAGCACTTAGATTAGTAGTTTCAGAAAATCCCCCGTCTTTGTTTAGCTGCTTCCAATATCAAAATAGAAGCATTGATTAGAACAGTCCCAGCTTAAAAAGAATAACGTTGAATGCATGCATGTGAAAAATGTGTTATACACGACATGATTTGACAATGTACAAAGATAGAATTCAATACACCATTCAGTTACTATCCCGTCTTTAACTAGTCGAATCACAAATTAGGAATGTACAACGAAACTAGTATGTAAGGCCTATAGAGAATTATGTAGCCATAGAATTGAGTTTATAGTTGCATGCCCATGATTTCAGAAGAAAACATTCTGCAGGCAGTATAAATAGTTCCATCAATAGTTATAGCTGTGTGCATTTGAATATGCAGGACAATAGGTAATTTAGAAAGCTTGAACAAGTATATATACTAAAAGGATCGAGACTGCATCTACATCATGACTCAAGAGCAGAGAAGCTCAATTTTCACAACCAGCACAGCTAATTTATGATAATTGAATGACATTCACAAACCCAAACCATTCTCCATGCCAATTCCCGAAGCAAATCATCCAATAAAGCTGATTTATGATTTTAAATCGTTTTAGATGGGAATTGACCAGGACTTTATTCTGGTTATTTAGGACACACCATGGAGAAGGTATCATCAATTCACTAAAAAGATTGAACGTGAAATCTAAACTGTAGTCGCCTTATCTCTAGCAGTAACTTCGCCTCCTAAACCATCACATATAGGATGAAGTCAGCAATAAAGAACCATGTGCCAGATAAAGAATCTAAACTCTAGTTGCCTTCTCTACTGCCAAATATACCATCACGTATAGGACGAAGTCAGCAATAAAGAACCATGTGCCAGATGAATAATCTAAACTGTAGTTGCCTTCTCTACTGCCAAATATACCATCAAATTATACAGGAATTGGCTCCCTAAGAAGTGCAGACGAATTTTTTTATTATATATCTTAATGGTTTATACACAATACTCTGCCATAGCTCTTCTCTTGTGTATTTTCACTTTTTTCATTGATTTTCCATCTCTATACTTTCTTGCTTTGATTTCTTTACCCTCTATCAACACCACGTTCCATGAGTCATCGTCACTAACATCGCAATCTAATTAGGAGCCATGTTGGCAACATCGTCTACTATCACGAAGAAATTCACACTAGAGGAAACATTATGATTCACATATGACAGTTAAGTAAATGGAAGAATACTATTTCAAGGATTATCGTTAGTGCGTCGGCCCAAAACATAGCTTAATCCTTATAAGATTTAGTCTTCATTCCAAAATTGCATGCTATTAAATACATAACCAGACATTTTGAAAGTGAAGCAATAAAACAAAAATTTTCAAACCAGTCAAACGTAAACAAATTTAGTCACTCACCTCATGCACCAACCTCTGATATTTTCCGGTAAGATTCTGCATCCTCCACCTGGTTAAATCAATGATATTCACTCCAGATGTCCAAGCACAAGAATTTTCATCAAACTTGCTGCTAAGTAAATATGATTTCAGGTCAAACAACTTTACTGTACATAACTGAACAGCACCATTCACTTTCTTGCCCATGTCCAAGTTCCAGAGGGCTGACAAGTCTCTCTGGACAATAACATCATCACTCAAAACCACAACTTTCTCCAAAGACTGAAAAATCTCAGGAAGGAGATAGAAGGATTGAGAAAACATAGATATGCGTTGTGTTCTAAACTGAGCAGAAGATAGTTTATCAACCCTAAGAAAGGAAACATGAAATTCTTCAGGCAATGACAGATGCAATGGCGCCGCCTTATGATGATTGTACAACTTATTGTCTTCAATATTCAGGACCTGAACAGCAGCATCCCCGTACTTGTTTATGAAAAACCATAACTTCATAGCAAAAAAATTCTCCTTGTCTGTCAACAGATGAAATACCAGTTTCTGACTTTCCTGCAAATAAAATAAGGCCATCACTAATGGCAGCACAACCCAAACAGAAAAGAAACTTCAAAAAAGGAACGAAGAGGAGATGGAAAAAGGACAGAAGTCATACTTTTGCATGTGCTACAGTTGAGTTGATGGCTGCAGATGATGCAAGTACATTCTTTGAGAAGATGACATAGTGGTGCAAGTCTGGATTGACAAATCTCTCAAGCAATTTGTCCTCGATGTCAAAAGAAGATCTGAAGTACTCAACAGTTAGTCTCATTGATAAACAATGGAGACTCTTTGGCATTGTTTGGACTGCCAGTTTGTAAAGGAAGGCACTCTGTTTCATGTGAAAATTAGCTTCATCCTCCGTCATGTCTGCCAGCTGTCTAAACTTCTTATCAACATTATTACAGTCCACAGGGCAAGACTTTGCTTTAGCTATTGCAGCCTCCATCATTGCTATCTTCTGCTTAATCCTGATGAGACAAGCAACCATTTTTAGGGCGAACTGAACTCATCACAACACAAAAACTGAAGGCATCAAAGAGCTTGAATCTCAAGACAATAATTTCATTGATAGATAAAGTAATGTTAGTTTGCATCAAATATGAACTTCACACAACACACAGTTACAGGTGTGTCTACTTGCAAAGGTCGAACTACAGAAATGGCTCTAGGAATATACCCTTGTTGCATGGTATTTCTCCTCAATGGAAAAAGAATAATCTACATTTTCCTATCAGACATATATGTCAACCATGTGCAAAGATATATGAACTACTGTGATTTTATGAGTCAAAAAGGTACAAACATTGGCTGTCAAGCAAAATTATCCAGGAAGTGCTCCAGAAAGTGATATTCTCCTAGTTACTACCCTTATTGGGACAGGCTGACTTATCATACCGAAATTTTCCCCAAATTTCTACTGGAACATATCCACAAGCAGCTTAACCTCATTTAAGAGGCCACTCCTATTTAATAGGCAAACAAATCCATGAGCAGCTTAACCTTATTTAAGAGGCCATTCCTATTTAATAGGTAACTCAGAAGGGAACCATATCCTAAGCCATTTTTATGCAATAGAAATCTATCTGAACTGGGTTGACAAAAAGGCTAGTCGGTCAAAAAATTATTGTCAACAGAAGACAACATCTGACGATGCTTTCTCCATAGGGTTGGTAATATACTAGAAACAGAGGAAAAAAAAGTATTCCAATACATTTGGAGCCACAAAAGGGGGAATATAAGAAATATTAAACTTGTCTGTCTCGAAAGTAACTGAAACTGCTACGAGAACCCAAATTCTCCCAACAGATAAAGAAGATTGAAATAAATGAATTTTTGGAACCAACCAAAAAAGCAAATCCAGTTCGATTTCAAGTCCAATTCAGTTCAAAATACATTTAAAGCACATTGCAGCCAAAAAAACAGGAAAGCAACTGGGATGTAAATGAAGAAGCAGGATAACTCCACAAGAGGTCAAGCCACACAAAAGAATGCATGAACAAAGAGTACAAAGGATATATGCGTTTAAGATAAAGTGTTGCATTTCAACATACTGAGGGGGGAGATCTTTATCTGTAGTAGTTTCGCTAAGGACCCGTTCAAAATCTTGAATATTTTGCTTCATTTCCTGAGACAATTTATCGAACTTTGGAAGTTTTGCAATACTTGGATAGTAAGCACGAGCAACAAAAAGTAGATCCTTCATCTTCTTCACGGCACTGTCTTCCATTGTTTCCTTTTGCTCTAGGCGCCATAAGCAGTAACTCCCAAATTTCAACTCACAAATCATTTCATCCTCATCAGCAGACATTGTATTCCTATGGGCCTTGTCTCCATCAAGAGATCCACTAGTCTGCAACACAACTTGCAGCCAAATAGAATTAACAAATTCAGTGATGACAATGCAAGACAGGTTATTCCAGCAGCAAATGTTGTGTTTACCTTTTTAAATCCTTTCGGTAAATCTGCTGATGCAGTATAACCTGTAGACAAGCCAAATGAAAAATATAATATCAGACAGTCCCATACACTTTTTGGAGATCAATGATATAAAACAATAGAAGAGATTCTTTTACACATATACGTACAGGAACCTTACCATTTGTGTCATTACCTGTAGCCTTGAGAAATTCGTGGCTAAAACCCTGCAAACGGGTAATTGAAGCAAATGATTCATTGACTAACCATATCACAGAGGACTGCACTGGCAACAGAACCAAGTCTTTTTTATACGAGCAACATACAGTCATTTTGCCAAAAATGTAGCTGGAATAAAGCATTTCAGAAGCTCTCCAGGCCTAGACGATATCACGCTTCTAATAAAAGTTCTTATGCATCAAACTCGGAAAAGTCAATATATGTGCGTGATGTGACCATAATCTACGCAAAACGGTGGTTACTTTTCTGAAGGAAGCAAATGTAAGGAAATACAAACACCCCTTTAACATAGTGGTCTTCCATTCTTCAATGGAAATAGGCAACAGATCTAGAATGTGGACTATCGGTGATGTGGACAAGACGACAAGTATAAAGTTTGTGAACCACTTATGAAAGTTCTAAGGTCTTAGTAAACCTTCGCTCATAGAAGACATGATGGTCATTAGTATAAATCTTCACCTCAAGAGTTTATAGAGGACCAGTAGAAACATGAAGTATGAACTACTGTTTTTCAACTTTTTTCCTTAAGGTTTTTCCCTTCCAAAAACTCATTGACAAACAAGGTTGCAAAAGCTTCAGCATAAACTAGGTAAGAAACAACAATCCTGACTTCTGATGTTGAAGTATATTCACATGCATAGTACAAGGTTGGATTTTGCTAAGTTCTTATGTCAGAACATAACCTAACTGAAAAGATCCGTAAAAGGCACAGACACACTCAAATACAATCACAGGCATGATGCTCAGATATATTTTTTTGGTTCATCAGTGAATCAACTCTTTTGATTATCCTCCTATATACAAAATTCTTAGAGTGTATGATAATAAGGGCCTAACTAACCACTAACAAAATACTGAGACTTGATTCCCAATGGCATCCAGCAGTGATGCTGTCCAACTGAAATCTAAAGAATAGCATGATATAAACGTCAAGGCAGCTAAATCCATTATAGAGTATCAAGAGACTTAGGAACTAACCTTTGGAAGAGTTGGAGCAAATCTTCGTACTATATCATCCACATGTGTTGATTTATCTACCTATTAAGGGAAAAAAAAAAACAATGGCAGAAAAATTGAATGGATGCAGGTAGGTGTGAAATTAAGTTAAGAAGTAACAAACGGGATGTATATCAATATGTGCTAATTGAAAAATACACAGAGATTGCAGATGCATCAACTAAGAATGATTTCCACATCTAAATAGCTGAAGCCAGCAGTTACAATGTCCGGATCAGTAATCAGATCGGCCACAATGTCATATACCTTGGATTCATTTCTTGTATCAGCAGTATTCTTTTGATCATACACTTTTAGATGTTTCTGATAGCACCCAAAGAGAAAAACGAAATCAGTTGTGGTTGATTAGTTATTGAATGTTGAAAATAGAAGAAATGAAAAAAAGAAAAAAACACTCTCAAATCTCAAGATCCTTTTCAAACACAGAGAAGTCTTACTGAGGCTGAGTTACGTTGTTCAGTGCCATAACCTGAAACAGTTGTGAGAAATTCCACATGACTAAAATTGAAAGCAAGTGCAAAAGCGTACTACAATATTTACTAGCTCATCTATGAAGGCAAAGAGACGAATCAATGGGAACATTGATGGGGAGCAGAAAGGAAGGTAATGAGAGATTGTGTGTGAGAGAGAAGCGCAAGTGGTAGAGCAGATCTAATCTGAAAAGGCAAATATGAGAGAGAGAGAGAGAGAACATACCGGTGGCGGAGTGGAAGCCGGTGTGCAGGCCGAGCAAGAAGAGGAGAGGTACGAGCATAGAGAGGAATACTAAGGCGAGCACCGCAATGACGAGGCCTTTCCATCGTCTCTTGGGCGGAGGCGGAAGGGAGAAGGACGAGACGCCACCACTCTTCATATCTTGGAGAAGACTGACTGCGGAGATCTCACCACACCACCCCCCGCATTCTCGATATCACTTTACCAAATATCAGCCTGCAATGCAATGCTATCCAATTTTACCAGATTTATCAAATGATTCTCTTGCTTTAATTCTCAATTGGCACAATACAACGGAAGAGAGTGAGTGGGTGATTGCGAGAGGGAAACTAGTAGATTTCGCTTTGCCCCTTCCAACTCTTTTAAACTTCAATTGTCGCATCTAGGTCTTCGAATTATTTTAGTTACATTTTATACATGAAATGCGACACCGTACTTGAAAAATCATTCCATCAAAGTAGCGTCCCATCTTCATTTTGTATGTATACAATAGTTATATTAGGGCCACTCTTTTTTGAAAACAAAAATAACTGAATAACCATTCCATCTCATGATTTAACCTCCAATAAATGACGAGCAGTTTTGGGGCAACGAATATTAGTTACATTGGCCAGTCAATTTTCAGCGATAAATAAACAACGACTGCGGATTACTCCCCTTGAGAAAACAAAAAACGAATGATGGTATTCATTATTAGCAAGTAAAGTTGAAGGCACGTTTTGCGGCCTCAAGAGTGTTGCAAAGCAGCATAGCAACAGTCATAGGTCCAACTCCTCCGGGCACAGGCGTGATTGCAGAAGCTACTCTCATTGCTTCCTCCAAGCAAACATCTCCCTTCACACGATAACCATACTCGCTCCTGCAATCCTGGAAAATTATACCACATGCAACCAACATTATTAACACACAACTCAAGTCATTCTACGCATACAACATTTAAACTCAGTGAAGCAAAATTTACGCAATGGAATCTTGCATAGATGACTACTGTCATACTCTCCATTAAACGCTTCTTTCATGATTGTTTCGACTTTGTTTTTCCAGATGAAAGTAGTACTCTAGAACCACCACAAAAGGCATCAAGGATAAAGTCTAGAATTTATTAGAAATTATTCTTCTTCTGTAGAGGGAGAACTTCAGCACTCACTTCAATGGGGTTAGTTCCAACATCAACAACAACTGCACCTGGCTTTAACCAACTACCACGGACCAATTCAGGCACTCCAGCAGCTGTCACTTAAATATCAGCTTCACGAGCTATTTTTTCTGGCTTCTCTGTAAATGCATGAAGAACTGTCACAGTGGCGTGATGCCTCTGCCCATACAACGAGTAGTCAGGTAAACATTCAACAGACGGTTCTTTAATAATGATGGTTGACAGGAGAAAAACTGATATTACCTGCAGAAGTAAGGATGTAGGTAAACCAACAATGTTGCTCCGACCAATCACCACAGCCGTCTTCCCCATGATCTCCACACCAGACTGCAGAAGCAACTCGATACACCCCTTTGGGGTACAAGGAATAAATAGTGGCTCCATTCCTTGCAGGGCCAAATTTCCAATGTTAAGAGGATGGAAACCATCAACATCTTTCTCAAGGCTTATCAAACTCAGTATATTGGCTTCATCCAATTGCTGTTCAAGTTAATCTATCAGAAATTTATTTTAGACCCAACAGAACCGAAGCCCAAACACCTTAGGAATGACCAGAAACAGAAAGTATACAACAGAAACCAGCAGTACAATGTATAACTGAGTATTTCACTTTTGCAGTGCAATTCATCAAATCTATGAAGCTCAAAACACAATAGCTGATGATAAGAAAATCCAAATTAATTGGTTCGAAGTGGCATATTCAGAAAAGTAAGACAAGTGAGTAAAAAATTCGAAAGATCACAAATTGGTAGAGGTTAACTAGATGAGGTTTAGAATTTCACATGGTATATTTCAAAAGACTATTCAATACAGGCCAAAAAATTACCTGTGGCAAGGGAAGCTGCATAATAATACCATGAATTGATGGATCTTCATTATACTTACACACAGCATCGCAGACTTCAAATTTGGTGCAGTTTTCGGGAAGCGATGTCATCTTAAACTTGATGCCAACCTCTTCACTTGCGATTATTTTATTGCGCACATATATTTGAGAATCTTTACGTTGACCCACTAATATGACAGCTAAGCTGGGAACTTCTCCAATCAATTCCTTCATTTGGCTTACTTCAAAAGCTATTTTAGACCTTATTCCATCAGCAATTGCTTTCCCATCTATAATTTTTGCAGTCTGGTTCTTTGCTGTCATAAATCAATCAGAGTGGATTAATCTCTTTATATTTTGAGCTCTAAAACAACGGTAAAAAAAGCATGATCATATCCAATTCAAACACTATAAAGTGGGTGGTCTGGCCATCCTACAATTTAGCTGAAAAATGAAATTTCAGATACAACCATGTTACGGAAGTATGTAACCAAAAATCTGATAAAGCAGGTGAAATAAGAAAATATATGTCAAGGAAGTAAATTGATCTGACAGATCAATTAATGTATTTATCTACTGAATGTGTTGCCAATGTGAAAGGACTTCAGCTCTTTTGAGATGGCAAATTATTTAAAATTCTCCAATATGAAGAAAAAGGTAACATTCTTACTGATACATGTCAAGCAATTATTCTCTCACACGGCACGAATAAACTCAACCTATTATGTGCCATTGCAGTTAAGGACTTTCATACATAGAGAAACAAATTATCCATTCTTGGCCCTGTCACGTTTACCTTTTGGAAGTAGTGACTGACGAATAAACATGTCCTCATATAGGAAACAATGGAATAGTGGTTGGTTTATTGTGGCAAAGATGAACAGTGATCATCCTTCTTCACCCTCCTTATACATGGATCATGGTCCTTTCACTCATTAAGAAGTCTAATGTAAAGAGAAAGTGGATCACAGAAATATGGTCTTCATTTCTTCTCTCTTCTGATATTTTTTTAATCTTAATCCCCAAGATACACAAATGGAACTCAACACTGTTGTGGGAATGATGGCGGCTGTGTGGTCGTGAAAGGTAACAACTGGAGTTGGTGTTGGCTACGACAAAAGTGGCTCATGCTCAATCTTTTTGGGCCTTTAAATAATACCAATGCTTAATAATACCAAGCTGAGCATGATCAATATGTATGCTCTAGCTTGAGGGGGAGTGTGAGAATATTCTAGAACTAGAGTTAGTTTTATCCCACAATGTTAATGTATCATAGTTTGGTAGGTCTCTCCTATTATAAATAGGAGTTTTTTAGAGTTAATGATACACAACTACTACTACTTTCGTAATACTTCTCTCCTACATGTTTTTATATTCTACCATCTGACAAATAGTTCTACTTTCAACTTAGTGGGAGTCGGGGAGAGCTTAAGATAACTGTAAACTTGACAACCACTTCAAAGTTCAAACTAAAACTTCTTGCAATTTCCCAAAATGAAAGATAAGTATGCAGTGATACAATAGACATTCATTTCAAGTATGAATTACTCACGACTGACCACAATGTATCAAACATTTTTATCATGTCACATAAAATGTCTTGGTGTACTAAAGGACGCCAGAATCTGATATTACCAAAAAAAAATAAAAAGAATGGCACATCACACATAGACATATTAATGGATTATATACAAACATGTATGAATACCAGTACTTACGCCATTCTTCAATATGTAATCGGTCGGACAGCTTGGAAACAGGAGACCATGAATCTAAAATATCAACCGACCTAAGAGTTGGCGACTCTATGATAAATTTACTAAAAGCCCGTGAAGTTGATGGGTTTAGAAATCTCTTCCTTAAACATACTGAGTGCAAAGCAGCTGCAATTGACACAAATCTTTTTTTCATTCTTAAGCGTGATCCCTGTCAAAATCCCACCATATCCATATGCCGCATTATGTTTAGCATTTTATCTCTCCCAAACTGCAGCAACAAGTCAGCAAATCGGAAAAATAATAGATTTGAATCACCAGAGACTTAATTGAAAGCGTTAACAACAGCATGCCGCAATTAGCAGTGCGGAAATTGAGACCACAGAGCTGAATAAATAATAGTAACTGAAATTTTCATCTATATATGAAGTTGGATAGCATTTCTTGTTGAAGAAATCTAGCCACTCATAAATTGAAGCTGATTAACCAATTCGCAGACAGCTTACTATTGGACTGTTCTTAATGATGGAAAAAGTCCGCAACAAATGATGGCACCTTTCCGACTCCAAGAGACCCAATACTGATATTGAACAGTGGAAATTCAAATTACGGAGACCAATAAACCCTCTGATGGTTTAAGCCCTAATCGGTTCAGCAAAACAGTGCAAGAAGGAATAGATACCTTATCTCACAGAATCTGAACAAAATCTTCAGACGCAGTCCACGCTCTCCTACGATATTCGCCAATTGCTTATCTGAAAAGGAATTCGCGTGTTCGACTCTCACTGCCTATTTTTCAAATTTCGATTTGATAAGGCAATCCGATGCAATGGTCTCCTAAAATAATTTCTAACACCGCCTCATATGCCTCAGGTTAGCGAAAAACTCATTTTTTCATTTCTTAATATTTTCTCCACTTTTTCTTTATTTCACTTTAACTATTCATACTCCACTTATCATAATCACTACTTAATATAATATATATAATATAATTTCTTCTCATTATTATATTTAAAATTATAAGATCAAAATATAACAATGAATTAATTATAATTAATTTAATAAAATATAAATTCTTTTATTTGCTAATATTAAAATTTTTAATTTTTTTTATTAAATTGTAACGAAATGGTACACAACAATCACGCAAAAAGAAAAAAAAATATAAGACAATTCGTTAATTAAAAATGCACGACGCGAGCATGTGTGGACACATTTCGACGGTGATGAGTGATTTCACATGTAAATGTTTCAAGTATTTATAGTAAGAATAAATTTTAAAAATAAAATCACTTATTTTTATTAAACAAAATTAAATTAAAAATACAAAAAAAAAGAAATTAAAATAGAAAAACAAAAAAAATCAAAAATTCATCTTCTGTTTTGGTATTCGAAAATTCATCTTCAATAACAAAAAAAAATAAAATAAAAGAATAAAATAAAATAAAAAAATAGAAAAAGAAAAAGAAAAAAAAAAGTATCAGGCTCACTCGCGCGCTGAACGTGTGATTTGCACACACCTAATCTGGGCATTAATGGCCGCGTGCATCTTCCACTCTTTTTCTTTCCACTCTCGCAGGGCCCACCTTCTTTTTTAGGAATGAGATGCTTGCAGCAGCACCCTAATTTTTCTCTATTTTTTCCTAAAATCTGCCACCTACTATGAGAAATATACTTGGCACCCCTATATTGGGTGCCCTAATTTAGCCTATTTTTGTAATTATATTATTATTATTGTCGGGTGATGATAAGGTAATAAATAATAATAAATGACAGTCGTTCAAATTTTTTAACCAACGAACAAGACTTTTCACAATAATGCATAATCTTAAAATACACGTAGAATTATAATATTATACATGATTTTAAATTTATTGGATAACAATATTTTGATATAATAGTAAGATTCATTATTATTTATCACACTTATCATTTGATTACAAATCTATTACTCTCTCACTATATTTCTATATAATTTAAAGAAATTAATGTATATCTATCATAAAAGTGTGTATATTTCTCCCAAATTGTTTGTTCCCTATTTTGTCCTCTTCAAATAACTATTTTAGGGGATAACAATGTAATTATCTATGCATTATATAATTATTTTACTTATATTTATTTTGATATTACATATAAGATTTGTATTTATCATTAATGCAATTCAGTTGTTATCCTAACACATTTTATCTTCTACTTCTTATATGATAATAATAGATA
>AYJT01048583.1:0-11173 GCA_001278415.1 Ocimum tenuiflorum
CTGGGGTGCGCTCGGGCTCAATGCGCCAATGGATGGTGGTTTGTTTCTTGCAACTACGATCCACCGGGCAACTACATTGGCCAACGCCCTTACTAAATAACCTATATACTTATAAATAAGTGAATCCTAATTTCACCTTCTAATCTATGCTTAAGAATACTAGTTCAAAGAATTTGAGCCAAAGAGAGAAAAGACATTCATGATGTGAAACGAGGCTAAAGTTTTTCTTCCATTTTCTTAGCATAGCTTTGCCCAAGACTTCATACACATATATTGGTTACAGAGAAAAGGCTAGCTGCACAAAACACAAATAACCTATCCTACTTTAACTAATTCTGGGAACTCATTAAATGCAAAGGACCTTACAACTCTATAGAGAACAAAAGATACAATTTACTTTCCAGCTGCGAGTCTTTATGCAGCACGCACTCCTTCTCATCCTCACACGACTCGGATTCAACGGTTCTTTGCTCACATGGCTACTTGCCTTTCGTCGCTTACGTGGCTCGTCATTCCTTTGCTTAGGTGGCTTGCATGGCTACAATAGTTATGAGGATGTACATGTTCTCGTGCTTCTGATTGATGCGATTAACATGCATCTGGTGCGTCTTCTTATGTGTTTGACTGCATGTGCTAAATGTTTGATGTTTTTAGTAAGATTATTATAAGGAACAGCATCTCTTTTCTTGATCCTTCCTCACAAATTGCATGCGCTACTAAATGATGTATAAAGTGAGCACTGTCATATAAAACAGAAACATGATGAGATTGTAGATTGAATAAATTAATTGGAATGTACGGCAACGATGACTGCGAATTGGTCATAAAGGTTTTTGTGCTTGTATATGTTCCCTTGTGGCTCGGAGGTGGATTGGCCCGTGTCATATGTTTTGGAGGGTGTGGGCCTGAATTCGAAAAAGAAATGGCTAATTTTACTCAGCCCCCAATTTAATAGATTTACTATTTATCCCTAAAATGAACACGTGTGCTGCAGCTCCCTCCACCTCCAAGCTCCATCATCGTCATCACACCTCCAGAAAGAGACTCCTCCGGCCGAACTCATCGACGATGGAGACGAGAGCAGTGACGCTGTTGATGCTTCCGGAGACGAGGGCGGAGGCGTGGCTTCTAACATGCCTGTTCTGAATCTATTTTCGTGGTGTAAACACCTCATCCAACACACATTTCACTCATAAATATTTCATAGTTTCACTACTAATTCAATTGTGCAAAATGGAGGTAAGGCCGGAGAAATACCATCAATCTTCTGTAATATTTTCTTCACTTGCTTACGCCCATCACTGTGTATATTTGACTTTGAGAACACAAGTCTGTAAACACAAGCAATACTAATTAATTACAGCAATAAATAACGAAAGAAGATTGAATTAACTGAAAAATGGATCTCCAAAATTAATCCCGTTTGAAAAATCTTGATACTACCCAAAATGCACATACATTAGCAGAAATCAGAGGGAGAAGAAGCTACCTGGATCTTCATGATGGGGTTGTACAACATGATGACATTCATGGGAGAGGATGGGGGTGTCACCATCACCAACAGTGGCCGGCGGAGCAGATTGAGCCATTAACAGGTCGACCTTCGCTCGCAGCAACGAGGTCATTGAACTTGTCCGTCCACATTCTCGACGCCGCAGATTTTCTTGAGCTGAATCGTGCCATCGTGGTCAGGGCATAGAACATGACGACGTTCATGTGGTGAAGTGCTGGAAGGGGCTATAATAATTTTTAGGGCTATTGTGAGTAAAATGGGGTTTTAAATAAAATTACCCAAAAAAATTAAATATGAGCCCATTGAACCCGACTAAATCCAAGTATCCCACCCATTATATACATCTTATTCAAGGATTGTTCCTCAATCGAGTCGAACCTTGCTAGGTCGGGTTGGCATGCTTGATTAGTTGACAACTATTAAGGAGATCAATTTATAATTCTCACATGAACTTGATTCATATTTGAGCCCTTCTATTTTAGGGTATTCACAAGTTGTGCTCAACATGACCAAGCTCGAGCTTGACCTCGATTGAATACAAATTTTCAAGTTCGACTAATGGTGAAACCTTCCATATCAATGCTTTTAGTTTTAATAAAAAAACTTAAATTGTTTATATATATAAGTAAATATGTAATCCAATAGGTTTAATGTTAACAATTCAAATTATATTAAGTTTGATAAGGCTCGCAGACTTAGTTCGAGCTTGAAATTTACGCAAAGCTAGAGATCTACTCGAGCATCTTGATATCTATATGGACTCAAAACTTGACATGTTTTTCTCTCTAATCTCCCATCCAGGCTGTTGCTAAAGTTACTTTTTTCTTTGATTTGAAGTGTTTCAAAACTTCCACTGCTCGCAGTTTTGTTAATTTGGCAGCTAAGATGTTGGGCCTCTTTTTCTTGCCTTTTCCTGTGATGAGCTGTTAGCTTTTGCCTATTGGAATACAAATTAGGAAGATTTTGTCACCCAATTGTATGTAATGTACATGCTTCATGCTTGTACTTTAGATATATGTGAGTGTCCAATTTTTGTTCTTTTGCAAATTGCAATAAAGACTGAAATCAAATCACTGAAGTTGAAGTTTAATCTCATTGTTTTGATTTTATCACTACGTAGCCTCATTAATGTAAGTTGGTATAGTAATTGAACTCTGACTATGTAATGTTGTCTTTGAACCAGTTTGTGGTTGTAAGCAACTGTTCCTAGTTGCTCGCATTTGAAGAAAATTTCAATATGGATATGTCGGAGAAACTGATAATTTTCAATTAGAATATATTTTCTGATATTATAAATTATTCAATATTTATTTCTCATTCGTGTGATTATTTGCAGGTTCCAATGTCAGCTATTGCTTCCGTTTCCGCTTCCTTTTTTCTTTTTTTCAGGTAAAAACCAAATATGTAATGTACCTGATAAGTCTCTTCTTACAAAATACTCAAACTATACAGTATACTATAGAGACGTGTATTTACAAAAATAAAAACCTACAACTCACGGTTCAAGTAATAGTCCCCATTATCATTTTTTTTTACCAGAGAAACAAAGTTTTCCATCTGTTTCAATTTTGCGTTCCTGTTCAAATTCTCAATTCTAGTTCAATATTGTTGAAAATGGAACAAAATTATATCCCTGAATGAGTGTAATAATGGAAAGTACATATCACAATTATCATGTTTATGTGGTTCACCCATGATCCCAAAAGTAACTTGTGTCACTTAAACAAATCAAATTATGTTTGCCCACAAGATTTTTCACCGCTGTCGGCCTCACCCATTACAAAAGACCCTACCATTCTGTTGTTGTCAGCAATCCACATGCTACATTTTTATGTTACATTCCATATTATACATCAATTTTTTTTGTTATTTTATATTTCGTATTTATTTTGAATATTAAATTTTATGATTTAACTTAATTTTATGAATTTATGTGATTTTATTTGATCCAAATAGGATGCATAATTATTTTCATAATATAACTATAAAATAATCAATTTTTGATAGTAGTTGCTATATTCCAAGTCCTCTTTGGCTTAAGCTGTGAACATGCTTTCAAGCCAGGAAGGAGGAGGACAAGAGCAACAGAATACCACAAACCTCATAGCTTTCGCACCTATGATTAGCTTTTCGGGAAATTTTCAAATGAACAATTTCAACGATGCCATTTTCTAAGAAACGAGATCCAATCTACAAATCATTCTGCTATAGTCAACCTGGTCATAGAAAGCAGTGAACTAAAAAAATATTATGTTACTTAACTTGGATATAATAAAATCACCTAGTATTTGTAAAACTAACCTAAACTATAAAAAAGTTGACATTGAAAATAAATATTAAATATAAAATAATAAAAATTTGATGTACCATTTAGTGCAACAAAAATGTGTAACTGGGGGATTCAGTGTATAACCTGAACTTTCTTTATGGTATTTTCGATTGAAAATTAAAACCTTAGCAAGATACTGATCAGAAAATATTCCAATTGGCCGAATCTGTTCTTCTTGCAAGAAAAATAGGAAATTAAATTTTCTTTTACTCTTATTCTGGATCTTGTCATTGTCAGTAATTTTGAAATTGTATCTCTATGTAAAATAATCTAGCGATAAACAAGTTACAAATGATATATTTTAGTACAATAATATTATCAAACCTTCAGGCATATGCTAAATTGCTAGTTAATCGGATTTTAAAGTGATGCTCTTAATTATATTACCAGTATGCGGCCATAATAAATATGAGGACTCTCATCAGTTAATGAAGTTGAAATCAAATTCTATTATCTAAACCTTATAGCCCATACATAGGCAGCAAATGCGAACAATTAGTATAAATACAAACTGTGTTCTTCATAGACTTTCATTTTACACGTTTGATGATATTTCCAAGACCAAACATAATTATAATAATATATAGTAACTTCTTCAGTATAAATACCCACCAACTCACACATATCTAGACGTGCCCATCATTTTGTCACCAATCAAAAAATGAAAATCTATAATAAGTTCTCACTACCCATCTTTTTCTTTGTTATCTTGATCACCATTCTACAACATTCTTGTGAAGGGCAAAATTCTCCACAAGACTACCTTAATGCCCACAACGTTGTGCGTGCTCGTGTCGGAGTCGAACCCATAACGTGGGACGAGAAAGTGGCCAATTTCGCACGAAGTTATGTTAAGCAAAGGATTGGACGGTGCGATCTGATCCACTCTACTAATGAATTATACGGTGAGAATCTTGCCAAGGGTAGTGGAGATTTCACCGGTGAAGACGCAGTGAGTTTGTGGGCGAATGAGTGGCCTAACTATAACCCTAGCTCCAACTCTTGTGTTGGTGGACAATGTCTCCACTATACACAAGTGGTCTGGCACGACTCGGTCCGTATTGGTTGTGCTAGGGCTCGTTGCAATAATACTTGGTGGTTTGTTTCTTGCAACTATGATCCTCCAGGAAACTATATTGGCCAACGTCCATATTGAAAACAAATGCAAGTAGTTTCCAAAAGAGAAGAAAATAAACAATATTTGTTGGAGTAACTAATAATCGATATAAACTCTTAATAGTATGGGAAAATTTTCAACCTTAAATAATAATTATTATTTTAATTGGTGTTGGTTACAAAGTTTTTTGCGTTGAAATGACAGTAGTGCTATAGTACTAATGTAATGATATTGAAAGTGTTAACCGTAGGAATTACACCATATTCATGTATTTTTGTAATTTGACATAAGTACTAAAATATGCAAATCGTAACATAGTATTTTGATATTTCTGCAAAAATTTAGCATCTCTGATTTTTAATATTTCTAAATTAGTAATTGTAAAACTAAAATAAAGTATGATACATTTTTTCTTCTTTTTTTTAGGTTTGTTTATACACGATTATAGTTTATAATAATTTATTAATATATATTTTTCAGTTATTAATTTTATACTGTTATCTCATAACTCTGATAATTAGTCAATGTACTTAATTTTTCTTTGCCCAGATTTTTATATTATAAAGAAAGTTTATATTTTCTCCTAAAAAAAGAGAAAAGACAAAAAATTCAGTTTTTATGCTAGAAATTAAGAACACATAACGAATCCGACCATTAAACTAAAGGCATATGATATTATATATATAATTCAAATTATATTCAACTTCTAAAAAATAATACCCTGATTTAAAAGAAAATAATATTACCTAATTAATCTGGCAAAAGCTTCCGCCAGGAAACTGATATCCTTCCCACCAGAGCAGGGGTAGTGTTGATCTCAACTGAGACCTCGCAACATGTACACTACTATTTCATTCAAGATGCTGTGTGTTTCTTACTCTTCTACCCTCGGGTATTGATATTTTTTTGAATTATATTTCTTTAAGTACAATATTATAGTAAATCTCATTCAATGTACCCATATCTCAAACCCCGACCTTTAATATCGTGTGAAAATGGTGTTTACCTAATACTGCCTCGTCATATTGATATTGTTATTTGTTACTCCCATACTACACATGCATAATAGACGCGGGTCCCTAATCAAATACCACACTTAATGCACAAAAAATATTTCCTTGGATGGCCCTGGTAGAGGACAAAATTAAGTTGTTTATATACATCCTTTAAACAAATTAACATGGCCACAGTTTTTGCAATGAGAAATCACGTCTTGCGAAATAATTAATCAACATTAAAGTTGTCTGACTTATACTAATTAGGACGCACAAAGATTATGGTTTCCAACGTGCTTTATTTTCTATTTTCCTTCCTCCATAACCACTCCATATATAAGACAACAAGTAACTACATAACAAATGCTTAGTTCTTTTATGAATACTATTAGAGTACATAAGATGAAAACACGATTACAAACAGAAGAATTCATGATCTTACCCCTTAAACTACCTTATATTATTAAAGCTCCTCCGATCCATGGTGCACCTCCATATCTACTGAATCACTTTTTTATTTTATTTTATTTTTATTATAGGTAGTATTTCGTTTATATTCACTTTTTTCATTGATAAATTATTAAATAGTTTTTCCTTTTGATCTAACTATTAGATGGCATCACTTGTTTAAATTACTCGATAATGTAGAGATCCCTAGTTCAATTCCCTAACGCTCAGCTAAGGCTTTATATATAGTTTAAGAAAAAGAAAATGTCAAAGTTCAGTAATATCCCAGGTGAGCTGCACCTGGATTAAACAACGTAAGTTTGTATTGACTTCGAGGGATTCGAGTAAATATTTATAAGTTGCAAATAATTTAGCTACAGAAATTATCCTACACTTAAGAAACACTTAATCTCTTCTTTTAGTAAAGCTGAACTGAGAAATTTATCTGTTGTGTAAAATGAAAAGAAATGTTTTAGGGAGATTAGGGTTGCTTAGAATTAATGAAATTAACGTAACATAGACCATTTGGAGCACATGCAAATTCCTAAATCCAAGGGAACGGTAACTTACAATAGTCCACATTATCTCCTATAAAAACCTGATGCGTTATCGACACATATCATCCCATTAATTATCTCATTACAAATCAAATCAGAATGGCTTGTCACAAACTTTCATTGGTCCTAGTTTCCATTGCAGCTCTTTCAACCCTAATTTCGTCTCAGAACTCAGCTCAGGACTATGTGAATTCCCACAACACCCCTCGGAGCCAAGTGGGCGTGGCAGGCGTGACTTGGAACGCTACGGTGGCTGCGTATGCTCAAAATTATGCCAACCAAAGGATGAGTGATTGTGTCCTAACGCACTCCAACGGTTCCTATGGGGAAAACCTAGCCAAGGGGAGCAGCAGCAGCTTCACGGGCATCTCGGCGGTGAACTTGTGGGTTGCTGAGAAGCAGTACTACGATCACAACACCAACACATGCATTGGAGGGAATCAGTGCTTGCACTACACTCAGGTTGTGTGGCACGACTCCACTCAAATTGGGTGCGCGCGAGTCCGGTGCAATAATGGATGGTACTATGTTGTTTGCAGTTACTACCAACCGGGCAACTGGGATGGGGAGATGCCTTACTAAATAAAAATTAAAGTACTACTAATTTAATTGGGGTAGTCATAAATAATGTAGGGAGCAAAATAAACTAAA
Organism: Ocimum tenuiflorum; assembly: GCA_001278415.1. Classification (NCBI taxonomy): domain Eukaryota; kingdom Viridiplantae; phylum Streptophyta; class Magnoliopsida; order Lamiales; family Lamiaceae; genus Ocimum; species Ocimum tenuiflorum. Next base: position 7,610 of record AYJT01048583.1, read on the forward strand.
GGCTAGCCAACAACTATTACTCTCACAATATATTAATTTGTACCTTTTTAATTTTATTTATTTCTCGAGGCTTTTAAGAATGGGGATTAATATGCGTGTAAGGGCAACGAGCAGCTCAATTCTAGTTAACTGCAAGGGTTCAGTCTCTTAACTTAGTATCTGTGTTAACAAATAATTAATTTAGTCATGATGATCATCTTAAGAAATTGAAAAAAATGCTCTGGGTATAATATTTATATGATCTCTCTCTCTCTCTCTGTTCTGTTAAAATGGTTCCTTTATTGCTGAGCGTGAGCATTTCCCTCCATTAATTTGGACTATATATGGAGTCAAAATAAAATTAATCACTCGAATATAAAATATGTCGTGCGTGATCACTTTCAACCTCCCTTTGTCTTTGTTATTGATTGCGAAAGTTTATAAGTTGGTAGTAAACAAGCAAGCTAGTCAGTCTTGAATAATAATTGGTGTCGAAACCAAATCATTTTCTCACTAATTAAATTTTCTCTCAGATCCCAACCTTATCAATAAACAAATAAACTCAACTGATGTGAGTTGATTTAATTACAGATATAATCCATGAAAGAATGAATTAATATTTGGGAAGCGAGCACTCCTTTGGCAGAGAATTATTGAACCTATGATAGTCGCGGCAGTAATCATAAGTGAGATGATATTTGTTGACCCATTTGAGGAGCCTCCGTTGGTGCCATGTTAAGGAGTTAAAGCTCTGTTTGTTCCACCAATTTGCGTCGGATTCAGCAGAGCAGACCGAGGGATCCCCCTTCCAAATGCAGGCCTCAATCTTGTAGTTGATGAAGGAGGCTACAAACGGCGCATTGCTCCAATCGATCCTGTCTTTGCCGCCGTTGGTAGCCCAGGTTTCGCCGTTCCAGAAGCTCACCTGCACGCTCATCGGCTGCCATCTCGGATAACTTACGCCTTTGTCTGCGTGGTTTCTGTACGTTCTGATTGGAACCCAGTCCACCATGAACCTGCATGCACCATTTCACTCTTTAAGGCTTTATATATTTATGAACTTGAATTCTACAAATGCATGCGATTTTTAGTTTTTATATTTCGTTGTTATGTATTTTTATTCAGAATATTCAATATCATGCATGTTACCATTATTATTAAATGATACTTGTACTCACACCTATAAAATATATTTTAATTAAACTATTTTTATAGTTACAAGATTATATAACAAATAATATTAAAATAAAAAATCTAAATTACATTATCGTTCTTAAATTATATAAGGTATAGATTAAGTGTATATGATTCACTACGATCAACTCTGGTATACAATTATGTTTTGAACTAATTAATTAATCATGAAATAATACTCTTGTAATGAATTATTAAAACCAAAACGTTAAAAATTAATAATTCTTGGGTATAAGCAATCATGTTCTACGATTGTAAAATCAAACTAAAGGTTATTATATGAAAATTTATGGAAATGATAGTGAGACTCAAATTGAACAATTTATAGTGTAATATGTGCGTGGTACATGTTAAGTCATTTCTGATGGATAATACCATCTTTGTATTATGATTTTACTTAAATTTCGTTCTAGCTATCCTAGTAATAGATTTGTGAATATATATCTTCTTGGAATGCAACTCTACCACTCGCTATGTAATGTAATTATCGGGGAAAATATTCTACAAACCCTAATATATTATTTGATTTTTGGTTGAAGAAAAAGGCATTCCAAAACCAGGTTGAAGGAAGTGCGGGCTTACACGATTTGGTAAATGTTCCATAAGATAGAATAGGTGTGGAAGTCCTTTGTGGGATCAAACCACAGCTTGATCCTCTGCTCTCTATCATCAAAACCATTTGCATACACATTTGTTTGCACTGTGTAAGGCTGTCCGCCTACATTGCCCAGGAACTCGAAATCGAGCTCGTCCCGATTTGGCTGATCGGATGTCAGCTGCATCAACAACAATAATGAAATATAAATCTAATTATATACAACTTGAATTAATATCAGACAACTCACATAGAAGGCCACAACTGTGCCGGCTGAGTTCCCCGGCACCAATTTAATTTTCATGTCAAATTGACCAAACAAGAACATCTCATTTGAAGCAAATCCAGAACCTGCAGGATCAAAACAAAATTACTTCCATGTAAGCATGAATTAAAGAAACATATGATTCACAACTTTTCCGAACCCACCCGAATCTTTGTCAAGAATTAAGCTTCTACTTCGGCCATCTGCAGATGTATTAACATGGGTAGGTGACCATGTCACAAAGAAATCCTTGTTGAAATCTCCTGTTGAAACAACTGAAGCCCGCGAATCTGTAATTGCTAGAATAGAGAAAATCGCTATCGAAATGAAGAAACTATTGTTCATGTTTTTTGTTGATGAAGAATAATGAGTGGGAAAGACTAGATATAGGTGTTGTTGCATGGTAGGGGAGGGGGTTTGCAATGTGAAGAGAACCACTAAGATTTTTGCGTAAGCAAGAATATCTTTAGCATGAAGCAAAAAAATATACTATATGCATATGTAGCATAATTAAGCACACTTTCACTAACTACATTTGCAAAAGTTTGCTTGGAGTTGCATTAAAAGACAACCACCTCAGGATTAGTTAGCAACAAACTGTAATCATGTTTGTACTAAAACAGAAATTCAATTTAAATATTCCAAACTTTTGGCCCACATAACTTAATAGGCTTTCGATGAGAACATTCCGATTACAGAAAGTGTAGGAAAAGTGGAAACCTGACAGGAGGGTTACTGCTTTAAGTTAGTCTGAGCTGGAAAATCTTTCCAGTTGGGATTTTATTTCCATGTCAAACATTCTTTTCCTCTCATATGCTCTACCTATTATAATTATATTACACGTTATTGGTGGTATTCGGTCTTATTTATATGTGACATGATTAAAACTATAATGCAGCGAGTAATTATAAGCAGGATTAATTGTTCAGACAACTAATGATACAGACCAAGTCCCCCGACTTTCTCCTAGTGCATGGACCTTATTCAGTTTAATTGGGAATTGTTTTTTTTAATATATGGTTGTGGATTACCTACCAAGTGTCTGAAATGAATACATTTGGGGAGTTTTTTACCAAAATATCAAAAATCCTAAAAGTATGGACACACTAGAGAAAAAATGAAAATTGTGGAAGCATATAGCCAGTTTGGTTTTAACAAAACTTATGAATTATTATTTCATAACAAAACCAAACTCAAAAAACAATAGGTAGTTCGATTTAAAATTTAGCGCTATATTTTAATATAAATTTAACTATAAAATTTAATTCAAATACAAAATTATCTCTAAAACTAATAAATTAAGCACTAAAACTAATATAAAATTAAAGAGTACAACTAACATAATTCACAAATTCATATAAATTAAATAATAACATAAAATTAAACTCTAAAACTAACATAGAGAATTCATATAAATTAGATACTAAATTAACATAAAATTAAACACTAAAACTAATTTTTGTTTTTTTAGGAAAAAAACGAGATAGAATTTGAGAGGGATGTGAGGGGAACATATATATATATATATATA
>AYJT01048617.1:0-17090 GCA_001278415.1 Ocimum tenuiflorum
TTTTAATTGGCTTTGATGTTTGAACTCTTGGGAGTTTTTGATTACTACTTGTATTCAAAAGATGAAAAGTGTTTTTGAAAATTTACATCACATAGTGGCTCAAAAGGTTGTGTTTGATAATTTTGCAAATCAATTCATTCAAAGATTTAATGGTGATTGATTCTCATTTGTAATTTCTTACTTGTGTTTGCGACATGATTCTAGAATTCCCATCTTGCTTTCTGTGAATTTCAATTGCAGTAGATTAGAACCTTCTCTCGTGTTGTTTAGCTAGACAATAGGGATATCGATACAAATTAGTTCTTGACTACGTTTCTATACACCTAGTCCTTGAGTTTGATCTTTTTATTATTGCGACCGATTTTCTGTCAAAGAAAACGTGTATCAATTTTTGGCGCCGTTGCCAGGGACTAGTTTGATTTGTTGTTGACACTTGTTTATGTGGTGAACTATTGCTTTAGTCTTTTAATTTCTTGCCTAGGTAGATATTTCTTCATTTTCTTTGTTTCTCATTGCTTATGGTAAATACTAGATCTTCAGAAGTTGCACCAATTCCTACAGATCGTGAGTTAAATATGACCATTAGGAGAATTAGAAAAAACCGTGTTAATCTTAAGGAACCGGAACTAGTGGATTTTAGAACTTTAGAGGAAGTAGAAACTTTAGGAGAGACTATGGTGAATAATATGGCAGAAAATAATCGTCAAAATGACAATCAAGAGAACATCAATAATAATCCCACGGAGGAGGAATAGAACTTACCAATAGTTCATGATCCAAATCAACCTCTCTTGGGCATTCCCAATCTCACTGTTGAAATTCTCCAACAACTATTGGGAGATTCTGCCGAGTTGCGTGCTTATAGTGAGCAGCAAGCTCAAGCCGCACTAGAGCAAGCACAAGCTGCACAAGTGCAAGCTCAATTTCCCCAACCTCCTAACCTTCCTATTCCACTTGACCAAAATAATCTTCCTAAAGTTCAATATGTTCCGAATCGACGTAACGTATCTCACAATCCTCAACTTCATCATCCTCAATACCATCGTCCCCCACAAAATTTTTCTCAACGTGCTCCTACACTTGAGATTTCTCATCATGTGGTACTAAACAACGTCGTCCCTGTTTCTCAACAAACTCTTGAGGCTATCTTTGCTCCTCGTCCCGAGGATCATAACATGCCACTTTTTGGTATGGCGTTGATGCCAACAACTTCGAGTTGAAGGGCATAATTGTCCAGCTTGTTCAAAACGAAACCGTTAGTGGTTTAGCGTTAGAGGATCCCAAAGCTCACATAGACCAATTCCTCAAAATTGCATCTTCTTACAAATTGAATGGGGTTTCTCATGACCAAATCAAGCTTAAACTCTTTCCTTACTCTCTTTGGGATAGAGCGCGGGAGAGGTACCGCAGTGTGGACAAAAGTCAATCAGGACTTGGAACGATCTCCAGTCCAAGTTCATTCAAAAATACTTCCCCACGGCCATTATTCTTGCTAAAAATGTTGAACTTGCATATTTCACTCAATGTGCTGATGAGCAGGTTCACGAAACCTGGGATATGCATCGTGAAATGTTGCGCATATGTCCACGGGTTCTCTTATGCATAGCAAGTGTGTCAATTTTGCCGTAGTTTGAATCTTGAGACCAAGACTCTTGTTAATGCGTCGACCAGTGGATCTCTCATGAAAATAACCCCAGAAGATGCAAGATGGATTCTTGAGAATATGGCTAGCGATTCTGCTAGTTAGCCAATACAGCGTTCTCAAGCTTTGATGGTTCAACCTATTGCTGCCATAGATAACACCAATTTCTTGGCTACGGAAGTAGCCCATCTGCGAGAGGTATTTCCTATACTCAAAGGGCAAGAGAAGTGCCCCAAATTCTTCCTTTCAATAATGCACCTCAGATAGTGGAGGATGAACCCACTTACCCAGTTGATATGAATTACGTTAGTAATTATCAACAGTCGAGGATCACATACCTGAGGGAATGTGGTCTACAATCCAAACGATCGGTATAACCGTCCCAATTTATCATATGTGAACCCGCATAATGCCCTTATGCCTCCTCCCAATTTCATTGTTCATAATGGAATGATTGTGGATCCAAATACACAAATTCAAGAAAGAAATGAAAATCCCACATTCCTCGTGGAATTCCACACGTTCAAAATTTTCAAAATCAGCAAAAGAACTTAAATAATGCTCCTAATCTTCTTAATGCGTCTAATTCTCAAAATGCAAGATTTGACAAAATGGAAAGGAACGTGCATGCCCTCACCAAACATTTGTAAATGATTGAGAGCCAAATTGGCCAAATTGCCAAGGCAATGAGTAGTCAATACAAATCGGGGCAATTCCCCAGTGATACTGAACCGAATCATAACAGTCAAATCAATGCAATTTCTTTGGAAAATGGAGCCCATCATAATACTCCTGATGATTCTTATTTTAATCTTCCTCATGATCCTCATCTTCCTGGCCCTTCTAACACTGCTCATGAAAAATGTTAAGAAGCATCGAGCCAACAACATTAAACGAGTGCCCTTGTTGGGAGGCAACCAAATTCTTTACATTGCTTTCTTGTGTGTTTTTCATGCTTGTGTGTGATTGTCGTTTATTAATACATGTGTGTGTTTGTTAATATTGAATTTGATGTTGAAAGTTTGAATTCAATAGATGACTGACGATGATGGTTTGATTTGAAGTTGTTTGTTTTGATGATTGATTTTCGATGTAGTCGTGGATTTAGATTGATTTTTGATGAATGCTATTGGTCTTTGTTGAATCGAGTTCGTAGGAATAAATTTTTCAAGTTATGAGATTTTTTAGTTTGTTGAGTGTGCCGAGGTTTGTGACTTGGTGTGATATGATTTGCCTTAGTTCTGTCTTGAGATGGTTTTGTAGGTTTACTTTGAGAAATAATTTTAGGCAGGTTCTTTCACAGCAAATATCCATATACATTCCCCTTAAAAATTTAACTATTGCTAGCCTCTTTTAAGCTTTTCTAATTGTTGTTATTCGTTGGTTTTAGGCTAAAGGCTAAGTTTGGGCACGTTCTTTCATAGCCAATATCCATATACACTCCCCTTAAAAATTTAGCCATTGCTAGCCTCTTTTAAGCCTTTCTAATTGTTGTTATTCATTGGTTTTAGCGTAAAGGCTAAGTTTGTGGGGAAAACTTTGTGCTCGAGTATGGATTAATTATGTACGAGTGAATGAAAAAAAAGAAGAAAAAAAATGATGGTTTAGATATTACTTTTCACCATTATTGAAATAAAAGAAAAGGAAAAGTGAATGATGGGTAGTTAGTGGAAAAAGAATGAGTAGAGGTTTAGAATAAATTCATGAGTTCTTTTATTGATCGAGGACGATCAATCGTTTAAGTTTGGGGGTGGTGTTAGTCACTTAACCAAAAATATCTTACCTCTTACTAATAGCCACATTATAACCTCTTAAAAACCCTTTTTGATCTTAGAGTTGAACTTACTTTAGACCTCTAGAGAGAATAGATAAGAGGCAAATCTACGTCATACTTGTTTTGAATCTTGAATATGAGTGTTAACACGGTCCTTTCTCTTTGTTGATTGTAGTGTGTGAATCTCAAATTTTTCCCTTTATGGGGCAGATTCTGAAGAGCTCATTTAACTTTGAATGAATGGTTTAATCGATTGTTGATTTGAGTCTATGATCAAGTTGATTTTCTTGAGTTGATTTTCTTGGGGGTGTGATAATCGGTTTTTTTACATGTGTTTTGATTGAGTTTTGACGTTGTTTGAGTCTTTGTTCGTGTCATTTTCGACCAATTATCATTGTTTTCTGTTTGTCTTGTGCTTCATTCTTGTTTTCTTTTTGTAGGTTTTCGGGTGAAAAGAATGGCATTTTGGAAGAGTTTCGGGTCACCGGTTCCAACTGACAACCACCAATTGTGTTGCCATCGATTATGCTTTGCTCTAGAAGGTCTCGGGTTGCCGGGACTTAACCCTCGTTCAACAGGACTGAGTTATTGAGCTAGGAGCTGAGCAAAACTCTAGGGTTGCCGGTTGGGGTTCGTTGGGATGCCGATTGAGTGGCGTCGAGCTGAACTATCGGTCGATGGTTCAGTAATTCGTGGGTCCGACCCATATTGCGGGATTTGACCTAGTTCACCCCAAACCTATAAATAGAGGTTTTGTTGGCAGATTTTGGATCTTCTTCTTTACTTTTTATAACTTTATCTTCGAATTATTTAGAATACATTTTATTGCTTTCATAGATTAGTCTCAATCCTCTCCACAGATTGTCACAATTGATTGGTGGATTTTATTGTTTTTTTTCATTTGTGTAAGTACATTTATTCCACTTTCTTCGTTAATAAATTTATGTTTTCTTCCATTGCTTTCGATATATTCACTTTCATGAGTAGTTAAATTTACCGGTGGGATTTAGGGTTTATGTTCGTAACAATGGTTTGAATGAATGAATGAACGAAATGATTTCTAATACTTCTTTGAATCTTTTGATTTCTGTTTTTCTTCCATTGAATCAATCAAAAGTTGTTTTCAATGAGTTTTGAATTAATATTCTTGAAATCAAAAGTTTAGGAGATTAATAGACTTAGATTTCGAAAGGATTAATTGGAGCAGATGAGGTTTGAAACATTTAATTGGCTTTGATGTTTGAAATCTTGGGAGTTTTTTATTATTACTTGCATTCAAAAGATGAAAATGGTTTTCGAAAATCTACATCAAATAGTGGTTCAAAAGGTTGTGTGCGATAAAGTTGCAAATTAATTCATTCAAAGGTTTATTGGTGATTGATTCTCATTTGTAATTTCTTACTTACGTTTATGACATCATCCTAGAACTCCCATCTTGCTTTCTGTGAATTTCAATTGCAGTAGATTAGAACCTTCTCTCGTGTTGTCTAGCTAGACAATAAGGATATCGATATGAATTAGTTCTTGACGACGTTTCTATACACCTAGTCCCTGAGTTTGATCTTTTTATTATTGCAATCCATTTTCTGTCAAAGAAAACATGTATAAAGGAGTAGCTATCAGCTAGGCCGGAATGGTAACCTCTTAGGGAGGACCAGTGATGGCTGGGGCCGATGATAGCTAGGGTTGTACTCCTGAAGTGGTTGAGGAAAGGTCTTTGGGGGTATAATCTGAGGTCCGGGAGATTGATGAGGACCAACTTCTTATTCAATGAGCAACCCCTCTCCTTCATTCAAGTCAATCAGAGCTGACTGAGCTTCTTCTATAGGAGCTGAGGGTTGGATATCTTTGAAAGGAGGATAATCTTCTGGAAGTTCTTCAGTCCCAGCTGAGGAGGAGCTGGTCTTGACTCCAGCCTTCCTACTCTCTTCAGTTGTCTATTATTGCAGCAGATTTTGTAGATTTGTCAGCTGAAGGAGACATAGCTATGATATCAACATATGTCTCCTTGACCAAGGAATCGAGGTGGTCAGCGCCACGAGGAGAGATAAGGGGTTGGGTTGCGTCTCTTGATGCTGGACAGACTTAGGAGATTGAGATTGTTGTGAAAAAGTCTGCATAGCTGCATAGCAGCTGCAGCAGGGTCTGAAGGAATGATACGGAAGTTAGACTCGAGGACTGGACTCTGGGCAGCTGGAGCTGGAGATGTGATTTTCTTGGGTGAAGAACTCGCAGCTGATCCAGTCCGTGGCACAAAGGAATGTGGAAAGAGGTCAGTCTAATGCTCGATTCTAAAGTGACTTATCTCTTGGATCCTTGTAAGCAATTCGTTCCTTTTCATTGGACGTTCCTCCCTGATCTGGGTCCATTCCTTGACCCGTTTCTCTTCATTCATCCAGAACGTAACCCCCATTCTGGTTAGAAAAATGACCATCTCTTCAACTTCTATAAAGTTTCTCCAATAGAAGTATAGTTTCACTCGACACACTTCATTAACTGTCAGCTGGACAACAACATCCTCGCTCTGTCTAGCTTCCTTCACAATATCGAAAACTTTTGATCGAGCTGCACTCTCGATCATGTACTCAACCTCTTTACTCCATTTAAGGACATCTTGATTTTCTTGGGAGTTGGCATGGAGAGGTAGATACAGCTCGTCAATCCTCTAGCAGAGATAGTGTGAGCGTGGGAAGCCAGCGATGGGGATAATCTCTACGACTTTAAGATTGTGTTGCATTGGAAATGGATCTTCCCTAAGGTCCCAAGGGTGGTGGTAACCTTCATTGAGACGGAAGGATTCACCAGCTGTGGGTGGAGGAGGGCCTTGACTGAACATCTCCTCAATTGAGGAGCCAGTGTTGCTGCTGCTGGCTGGGAGAGCTTTCTGTTCGGACGGTTCCCTGATAAGTACATTGCCATGCTTCCTAAAGGAAACTGGCTTCTTCTTTGTTGGCTTTTTCTTAGCTGGTTGTTTCCACTTAGCCTTCTGCAATGCTGCCTCCTTTGCAGCTAGGGTCACAGGGGACCTCTTCTTCACAGGAGTGCTGGCCTTCTTTGATGTCTTAATGCCAACTGATTGCATCACATCTTCTATCTCTGTAATTAGTGCATCAACTGCCCTTTTCTTTTTAGCTGCTGCTTCCTCAGCAGCCTGAGAGCTGCTAGGTGGGGAAGGGACTTTGGTCAACATGATCTGACCTCTGTTTGGGCTGGGAGGAGGGCTGAACTCCTCATCTGATGTTGTTCTTTTGGAGGGCTTGGCTGGCCTTGGAGCCTTGGCTTGCTTGCTTTTTGGTGAAGGACGGTGGGATGAAGTCGTAGGGCCCCAGTTCCTCCCTTAGGCATACTGCTGGCATCAACTTCTCCAGCAGGAAGCTGATAGTAGGCCAAACTGCACATCTTTCTTAAAGACGTGAGTTTCCGGAATGGACACATTCCTGTTCACATTCTTGAGCATTTTGTTGAAAACAAACTCAGCCCAAGTTGGCCCTGATGCCATCCTCTATGACCATCATAGCCTTATATTTCTTGGTTGACAACTCAGCCTTAGTTCCAAGGTTGCATATGATCATTTTGTTGACTACATCCAGCAGGAGGGCGTAGAAGTGGTTCAGAGATCCTTTGATGGTCTGCATCTTGAATTTCATCTCCTCCTTCTTGTTCGAATCCCTCCATCGTTGCCATTGACTATTTTCTGGCTCACGGGCATCGTTAAGGTAGGAGGCGTTATTGTAGCCTTCAAAGGACAGGTTGAAGTGTCGTGTATGAAAAGAGGGGATACGGTGATTTTAACCCCGTATACCTTGGTCGTGAAGGAGCGTAGCTCTACGATCTTTGCTCTCTTGTAAAATTCTACCACCAGATCCGGATAAAATCATTTGGGGGCCGTGGTAACGAATTGGAAAATGGGAACTTCTCTAGCTTGGCCGTGTACTTCTCGCAACTCTCCGAATCTTTCTTGTACTGCCTCTTCAAGACATGAAGATTGAGTATCTTGTTCTTCTGAACTTGAAGTTGTCTCTGTTCGGCATAGGTAACCTCTCTGGTACCTTGTTTGACTATCATCACAAGGTCGGTCAGAGGCATATCGGTGGGTATTTGAGAGGAAGATCGGGAAGCCATTCATGTAATGTTTTGAAGGGAGGATTAGAGTTCAGGTAATATAAGGGTTTGAGGGTGAGGAGAATGGAAAATTTAGATCAAAGGCGTGAGATTACCTTATATAGGTATTTTTGGAAATGAACAAATGACTGAGATTGAAGGGACTATTTACATTCAATGGTCCGGATTAGCTATTATTTGTACAGTGCAGAGGCGGTTGTCAGGCATGTTGGACGTGCGCAGTTACCTTTACGCGTGACAACTCCTAATTTGATCATTTCGGCGGGCAAGTCACATCGCATTAAAGACATATTTATGTCATTCAAATTTGGAATTAAATGACGTATGTGGGGGAAAATTAACTTCCTTCTCGGTTGGATTTCCCCTTAAGTATGATACCCTTAAGAACTGAGAGTTGGGACTCAGTTCGAGCTTTGTTAGCTATGATAAGGATAACTGAACTCGGACTCAACCAAACTTCAGTACCCTAGAGCTGAGAGCTGGGACTCAGTTGTGAACTCCCTACTAAATAACTGACAACTGACCAGATATCAGGCGTCCCACTCAAAGTGATCAACCCAATAGCTGATAGTGTTCTCGATCAGTTCCTAGTAAATCAGCTGAGAACTGGGACTCAACTGACTGATATAACTTAAAAGAGTTTGTCTGAGAGCTCGGACTTAGTTACCCTCCCGATATGGCATTGAAAGTTGAATGTTGAGAGCTGGGACTCAATTGTGAACTCCCTACTAAGTAACTGACAACTGACCAGGTATCAAGCGTTCCACTCAGGGTGATCAACCCGATAGCTGACAGTATCCTCGATTAGTTCTTAGTAAATCAGTTGAGAGCTGAGACTCAGCTGACTAACATAACTTAAAAGAGTATGTCTGAGAGCTCGGACTCAGTTACCCTGCCGATACAGCGTTGAAAGCTGACTACTGAGAGCTGGGACTCAGCTGTCTAATACTTAGAGTATCCTTCAATTTTATCCTTCAGCTAGCATGTCCAATTTTAACAGACCCAGTTGTAGATACAACTCCTTGAAGTTGGACTCCTAAAGGGGCTTGGGGAAGATATCTGCAAGTTGATTCTTAGTCTTTACAACGATTGATAAATCCTTCTTTTCAACATGATCTCAAATGAAATGATGTCGATTATTGATATGTTTCATCCTTAAGTGATGAACTGGATTTTGCGTGATAGTTATGGCGCTATTGTTATCGTAGAATATTGGAACAGCTTCAGTTGGAACCTTGTAACTCAGTTGTTGCTTAATCTAAAGCAGTTGAGCACAGCAGCTGCCTAATGCTACATATTCCATTTCAGCTATGGAGATGGCAACAGAGTGTTGCTTCTTGCTAAACCACGAGTTAAACTTGTGATCAAGGAACTGACATGTTTCGTTGGTGCTCATTTTATCGATCCTACAACCTCCGAAATCTGAATCTGAGAATCCTTTCAGATCCAAACCATCATCTCTAGGACACCAGTGTCCTAGAGTCTCAGAACCTTTCAGTTAACGGACAATCCTTACAGTTGCATCTATATGTAATTTTTTCGGATCGGCTTGAAATCTCGCACAAACTCCCACTGTATAGCTGATATCTAGACATTGAGCAGTCAAGCACAACAGGGATCCAATGATTCCTCTGTAAGCTGTAGGATTTACTGATTCTTCCTCTTCATCGAGTGTCAGCCACACTCGTGCTCATCAAAATTTTAAGAGTCTTCGTCTTCTCCGGGCAATATTTCTTGATTAGCTCTCGAGCATATTGCTGTTGATTGATAAATATTCCTTTGGGCATCTATTTGAGTTGCAGTCCTAGGAAATAAGACATCTTTCCCATCATGCTCATCTGGAAGTTGTTCTGCATCAGCTGGGCAAACTTCTCGCACATAGTTGAATTTTTAGATCCGAATATGACGTCGTTGACATAGATCTGAACCAACAATATATTTCCATCATCCGCAATGCGGAAAAGAGTTCTATCTATTCTTCCTTTCTAGAATCATTTCTTCAGCAAGAACTGGGAAAGAGTTTCATACCAAGCTCTGGGAACTTGATTCAAGCCATAGAGGGCTTTCTTTAGACGATAAACCTTGTTCCTTGCTCAAAGCCTGGTGGTTGTTCCACATAAACCTCCTCGATCAGCTCACCATTCAAAAAGCACTCTTCATGTCCATCTGATATACAATGAAGCCATGGTGAGCTGCATATGTTAGGAACACTCTGATAGCCTCAATCCTTACAACTGGGGCAAAGGTCTCGTCAAAATTGATTCCATCACACTGAGCGTACTCTTTGTTTACCAATCTGGCTTTTTTGCTGGTCATGACGCTATTTTCATCCCTTTTGTTCTTGAAAATCCATTTGGTACCGATGACCTTCTGATGATTAAGGAGGTCCACCAGAGACCATACATTATTGCGGATGAATTCTGCAAGCTCCTCTAACATTCCTGAGATCCAGTCAAATGATGATAGAGCTTCCTCCAGCTTGGAAAGCTTTATCTGTGATAGGAAGCAACTGAAGAAGGCTTCCCATGATCTTGTATGGACTGGATCAGCTGCGTCGTCGAATATGTCTTCAGCCGGGTGATCTCTTAGCCTGCGAGGCGGTCTGATCACGTCAACTAGGATGACCTGGGGGTCTGAAGGATGAAGTTGAGCAGCTGGGATAGGAGAGTCCATTGCAATTGGTACGTCCACCAAATTTTTGGATGAAATGAAGTCCTCCGTCAGAATTCTGCCTTCAAGAACTAGGGTTCCAATAGTTTCCTCCATCTTAGCTCTCTCGCCTAGAGCTAGGGTTTCAGTTGTTGTCTTCATCTCAGTTCTTACACGAAGAATTGGTGCATTTCCATCTTAGTTGATGATCCAGCTGGTTCCTCAGCTAGGTTGGGTTGAGTTGGAATTGGATCAACTGCGACAGTGTTATCCTTGGTTGGGCCTCCAACTTGAATTGTGGTTCCCCCTGCTTCAGCTGCACCTCCAGTCGAAACTTCTGCATCACAGACCCTCTCAGCCGTTTGGACTCCGGCTGAAAAGCTGTGTCTTGAGCTGTAGTCCCAGAAATATGCCTAGTTGGTTCAGTCAGTTGCATACCACGGGTGTTGCCTAACTGAACTTCAGCTTCATTAGCTTTTAGTCAACTCAGAGTCGGCTCTGCAGTGTTCCTGTGAACTAGAGTAAACTCATTAAAAATAACATTACATGTTATTTCCACAAGAAGGGTTGTCTTGTTGAATACCCTAAACGCCTTGTCCGAGGGGTATCCATGACCAAGGAATACACCCTCATCAGCTTTAGTGAGAAAGTATTCAACTTAGATTTCCCATGTTGTGAATATAACATGGGCAACCAAAAGCTCTTAAATGAGTCAGGGAAGGCTTACGACCCTAATACACCTCATAGGGTGTTTTGTTGAATCGTAGGTTGATAGAACTACGATTCTGAGTGTAGCATGTTGTGCTGATGGCTTCAGCCCAATAGCTTCATCCTATCTTAGCCTCAGATAGTATGGACCTCGAAACTTCCTTCAACGTCCGATTCATTCTCTCTGCAAGGTCATTCTGCTGCGGTGTCCTTGGAGCTGAATGCTCGTGAGTGATCCCATGATCCGCACAGAAGTTCATAACTGGTCCATTACAGAACTCTATCCTATTGTCCGATCTGATCCTAACTACTTTGCAGCTCGTCTCATTCTGAACTTTCAGGATCAGCTCAAGCAGCACCATCTTTACTTCCGCTTTGCCCCGTAGGAAGTCCACCCTAGTATATCTTGAGAAGTCATCTATCACCACCATGGTGTAGATATCCCCACCAACTGATTGAGGAGTAACTAGCCCAAACAATTCCATGTGAAGAAACTCCAGAACTTGGGACGTGCTTGGCTCTACTGCTCTTCCTTTGAAGTATGCTTTCATCTGCTTTCCAAGCTGACAGGCTCCCCACTCCTTCCTTCTTCATAACCTCAGGTGGCAATCCTTCTACTAATTTGCGTTTGACCAGATGATTGATCGTCTTGAAGTTCAGGTGGTTAAGCCTCTTATACCAAAGCCAGCTGGTCTCAGTAGAACTTTGAAAAACTAGACAAGGGTCGGAGTTGCCATCGTTTCAATCAACAATGTATAACCGACCTCACCTAATTCCTCTAAGTACTTATCCTTGATGTAGCATTCGTTCTTTGCGAGTACTATCTTATCTCCATTTTCTCTAAGTTGGCTGATGCTCACTAAGTTGTGCTTGAGGTTTATAACCAGCAAGACACCATTGAGGGTAACTCCATTTATTCTGACTGTGCCTGAAGTAACTATCCTTCCTCTGGAATTATCGCTGAATATTATTGACTGCCCACTGACTGGAATAATATTTGTAATATAGTCCTTGTTCCCAGTCATGTGCCCTGAGCAGCTGCTATCTAATATTTATATCTCATTTGACCTCAACGGCTAGCTGCTATCTTCTATGACCTGCAATCACAGAGAAGATGATTTAGGTACCCGTCTTACTTCGGGTCCTGATAGGTCAGTACATCTATGAACCATTTTGGAAACCATACTTGTTTTATTTTAAGATCATGGTCCTTTTGGGCAACTTGTTTCACTGCCTTCTTTTGTTACCTTTTCATAAAATGCATCCTACTGTGATATTTTTTTTGTTAAAGTGTGCATTTGTGTGTGAGTTTTGCTTTGGAACTAAGTTCTTAGAAAAACCTCAGGGAGCTGGCCGTAGATAAGTGTTGGAAATTGCCTTGGACTTCTGACTCCTTGTTGACTAGTAATGAGCCTTTCAACCTTACCAACTAAACTCAGAATTTCTGACTCCTTGTTGACTAGTAGAAGGCCTCCAGTCAAATCTTCCTAAACTGGGATACCTCCAATTAGCTTTCGTATAGATGGGAGGTCTTCAGTTAGGTTTCCCTGAACTAGGGTGAGGAGAGGCTGGTGCCTTAAATGGCTGAGGTTTCCTCAGCTGTCCAGCTTCAGAAGGTGCAGCTGACTTTTCAGTCAGCTGGGCCTTCTTCAGCAGAGTAGTTCTAGAAACTGCAGTTGGCCAGTTTGTATTTCAACTGGATGAAATACAATTTTTTCCTTGCCTTTATTCATGCAGGAGTCAGTTTTGTCATTCAAAGCAAATGGATCATGACCTAATCCATTCTTTTCTGTGCATGACTTTTGGATGCTAAGGATATATTCCAAATCTCTCGAGCTTTTGTTAAAAGATGACATTATTTTCTTTTGCTCGAGGTTTTCAGCTTTTAGGGATTACAGCTCAGCTGAAAGTTTTTCAAAATTCATTATGATAGCTGAGTTTTCCTCCTTAATTTTCTCATTAACTGCCACCAAAGACTGAGCCTTTACAAGTTCAGCAGTTAATTTTGAAATTTGCTCTTTCAAAAATATGTTTTCATTTGAAAATTTGAGATTGCAGTATGCACATTTAATCAAAATATTTTGAAATAGTTACAAGTAATAGATCCTCAGAGTCAGAATGACATGACTCTCGGTCATTGTTTTCGTGCTCAGGTACATGCGAAGCTTGAGGAATATTAGTTACCTCTTCCTCAATCGAGATAACCTCGGTCTCTTCTAACCGAATGTCAGCCATGAAAGCAAGAAGAGGCTCGTCGTCATCAGAGCTAGCTGTTGACTCCAAATCCACCTCTTCACCATATGCAATGTCCAACATCTCAGTTCTTGTAAGCATGACTTGAGCATATGCCTTGGACACTCTTTTCTAGAAGCACTTCTTCAGCTTCGCTCTTTCCTCTTTTCCTAATTGAGGACAGTCAAATTTAAGATGATTAGGAGAATTACACAAGAAACACGTACACTATTGCCTCTTCGAGAAATGAGGCTTCTCAGATTTCTTCTCTTTTTGACCTTGAGCCTTCAGCTTGGCTTTCTCAAGTTTCTTTGTGAGCACTATCATCTGCTCTTCCAGCTCTTGGATGGTGCTAGCTAGGGTTTCCTCAGTCGATGTAGATGGCTTCTCGATTGGTACAGCAACGGACGTTGTATACTGCGGCTTTGACTGCTTTTTGAGCAAGAATTTCTTAATAAATAAAGCAGCATCCTCTAGCTTTGATGGCTGCTGGGTAGTCTTTGATGCCTCATGATCATTTATTCGAGCCAAATCAAATTCATGTGCTCGCAAGGAAGCGAACACATCCTTTGTTGGCATCTTCAAGAGGTCACATTCCTTCAAAGTTGTGACCTTCATGAACCAAACCTCCCTTGGCATGCGTGACAAGATCTTAGCATTCAATTCAGCTACTGAGCATGAGCACCCAAAAGCTGACAACTCAGTGACAATGGAGTTAAACCGAGCTTCCATTTGCACAATAGATTCTCTAGTTAGCATAGCAAACGATTCGTATTTCTCTACACAGACCAGGAATTTATTTTTCATGATTTGCTCATTCTTTGCAGAGATATTCAAGGAAATCCCAAATTTCCTTGGTTGTTTTGCATTTTTTCGTGTTCTTCATCTGATCTTCATCAAACGTGGAAAAGAAAATATCTTGGGCCAGATATTCCAGTTGATGATGCCTCTTATCATCGGATGTCCATTCTGCATGTGGTTCTCCACAATACTCCAGCTGATCGGGAGTGGTGCGGTTGGTGTTGGTCTTCCGGATCTTTAATGGACCTTCTTCAATTACCAGCTACATATCCTCATGCTGTCTTAAGAGGTGAGTATCCATCCTCATCCAGCTCGTATAGTTCTCGACTGAAAACTTCAGCAATCGAGTGGAAGCTATTTTTAATTTATCGATTAGGACCTGCTTGCAACAGACACTTAAGGAAAAATGGATTTGGTCCTTAGTAACACAAAACATTTCATCTTTTTGACCAACCTGGCTCTGATACCACTTGTTGGTCCCAAATCAGAGTGATAGAACAAGTTATGGAACTGTTAGAAAAAAAGTGTGACAATAAGTGTGTGTGGACCCGATTTTATCTCAGCTGACTTATAAGCAAGTCAGCTGGGATTCTTAAAATATGATTGTTATCAAGTAGGATCAGTTAGGGTTTCTTCAGTTATACTCCAGTTACTATCGGTAGTTGGGTTTCAAATCAACATTTAGAAAATAAATAACTGAAAGCTATAAATGGGAGGATATTTATAGAGGTTCGGATCTTAAAAATCCTAAATGTTCTCTTCCTTTTCCACGAAGGGAATTCACTATAGATGTCGGTACACGATGATTTAACATGGTTTATAAACAATCTATCTTCTCCAACGGGAAGCTACTACCACTTTTGGTCGTAGGCACTGCAGTCTTTTAAAGCTTTACCGGATCCACTCCTAGGCTTCTTAGGTCTGCAGGATGAAGGTTTCTGTTCTCTTCAGGAACGTTGAATCGGTTGAGTTGATTCCTTTCTCAGATGAAAATCTGAAGAAAGGTTCTCAGAAACCTTTAACTGTTGACAGCTTCAGGTTCTTTGGTGTCTCGAGTTTGGAACTCGGAAGTTGGCTTAGAGAGAGAGAGATGAACAAGTATGCTTGAACGCGTAGAGATTCAGATGTTCAGTTTTTTAGTCATTTTCTCTCTTCCGTTGACTCCTCCATTTGTACTCGTCGGATTTGAATAGTATCTATTGGAAGGCATGGGTTAAATAGTTAAATCTGTTGCCAGATGAAAAGAGTCATTGTTGTACTTTCAGCAGGCTTTTTCAAATCTTTATCCACCGGTCCGTCAGTTTTTGCCTATGGACCGCTGGATAATAACTGTTGTAAGTGTCTTTTCAGGAAACATTCTGAAAGTCAACTCTGAATATTCCTCTTTGCCTCAATTGGCCAAGAGACAACTGGGCCGATCTTCTGACTTGATAAAGAGAGATTCCTCAGATATCAGCTCTCTTTTTGAAAGTTAGTTCTGGAGTCAATTTGTCTTTAGCTCAGCTGTCAGTTCCCTACTGAACTGCAGCTGGATTCCTTTCAACTGTTGAGATAGTTGAGGTCTTCTATTCTTTCACAGCTGAGAAAATCAGCTTTGAATCTCACAGTTGGGTTGGCATATTTGTGGTCCAATTACCGCAATTCAACATGATCTTCTGAAATTCTCTAAGTCTTAAATCTTCCAGCTTTAGCTCTCCCTGAACCTAAGCTATTACAATTCAAACATATACAATATTATAGTCTAGGATTAATTTTATTCTACTGACATGGTTTCTGACATCACCAAAATATTCTAATTCCTAATACGAGCATTTAGCAGGATGGTGTAATCTTAAAATTAAAGGCAAAATTTCGTATTAGCTGAATTAACGAATTAGACGAATCTAGATATTCTAAGTTATTTACACTAGATAACAAAATAATAATAATAATATGATCGATATGTGATATGTGATCAAAATTAGCTGAAATTTCAAATTATAACAATTCAAATCATACAAATAATATATTATATCAAATTACAAATTACAAACAAAAGATAAAATAAATCATTTCTAATATATTTTGTCTCAATTAAAGTATATTACATGCAATTAGTATTTATTCATTTGGATCTATAATATACCAATGACTTTATTATATCATTACAAAGTGTTACAATAATTTTTTGGGAATCAAATTCAATTTAAGAGAAACTCACATGTGCATAAAAGTTAGTATCTTTCTATTATAATTATATTTTCACGTAAAAATGGTATATTAGATATATTAAATTAAAAAATATGAAAATAATTTTATTTGATATATTATAAGCTTAGATAAAAGAAAATGATATGATCGCTTGAAACTTAAAGTGATTTTTGACGACGTTCATGATGACATCAATTATTTTTTTTCTTCGCAAGATAGTATATATAAACAATTTGTTTTACGAGTTAAATCGTCTAATAAGAGAGTTTCCCAAAATTAGATATTGAAGTTTTTGTACATGTGTTACTTAGGTACAATTTGTAGATTTCTCACACACAAACTGTGCTCCGGATGCCCTTTTATATAATAGTTTTACACTGCGTGGATTTTTGAGATGTGAATTAATGAAGTGTGATAAATCAAGATAAAATCTTTACATATTATGAACATGATTGATCTTCATTGATTTGTACCTATATCAACAATCTAAATAATATAACACAATGTGTAACACTTTTATTTAACACGAAATTCAGACAACAATGACTGTGGTTATGTCCAATTTAATGTTTCTTGTAGCATCTCAAACAAATGGTAGAATTTGGTTCCTTTATAATGTGTGTTTTTTTCTTTTTTTTTGTGAATGTTAGATGTAAACTAAGCGGCAGATGTTTGGAAGAAATCATAAAACAAACACATAATCCTAAGCCATAAGAGACAATCTATGTCACCCTGAAATGACAGCCCAAACAATCCTTTTTTTTTAACAAAAAACAAATGTATGGAAACGGACAGGTTGTGAAACATCAATTTTTTATTAGTGAAACGTCTAAAAGTATCTTTCTTCTTTGTGTTTTTCCCTGTAATAATGGTTTCTTGACAAGTATGCCACAAAAACTTGAGAAATAATAAACGACTAAGCGAATACAAAATTTCAAGAAATAATTTTTATCCAAGGATTAGTTGAGAAAA
>AYJT01048645.1:0-10060 GCA_001278415.1 Ocimum tenuiflorum
CGAGGGGAAGAAATGAAAAGCAGAGGGCCACTGAAAAAGTTTTCGCCTCTGCGAAAGGTGGAAAAGGAAAACAAAGTGGAAATTTGGATGTGGATTTAAAGCGTTGTAAATAATGGTTGATTAGGGGGAAGGATTACGTGGCCCATTCTGATTGGAGGACCGCTTTGCCGGTGCTGCTTATTTTCGATCAAACAATTTTACATATCCTTTTCTTGTCACCTTAGAAACCAGGAAACTTGAAACGCATCAAAATATACCTTCTTTAGATTCTTTATTTTATTTTATTAGCGTTGCGTTAATGGTAAATAATAACACAACATTTTTTTTATCAAGTATAACTTATGAACATTATAGAAAATATTTTTGGAAATTTTGTAATTTATACTATAAATAATGTTGGTCAATTGTAGCTAACGTATTTGAAATTTGCATTCAGATAAAGCAGTGAAAATAAAACTACTCTAATTTAGGATTCTTATCGACAAACATCACATCTTAAAATAGTATGTTTTAACTGCAAAATTTTCAAAAAATAAGTTATATTCACAAAAATTTCGAAAATTTGTTACTATTAAAATTGTCAGTTAACCCAATAATATTTGTATGATACACGAAAATAGAGAACAGTATAGTACATTTCACCTGAATCAAGTGCGGCAACATATATTTGATTTTTATTAGAAAAGTATTATTAATTAATTTATAAATATCTATATATGCACTATATTAAAACCATATTATTATTGCAACACAGAGACGATCTTTGGTTCGAAAATTGTGGAAAGGGGAAAATTGTATACTAGTGAAAATTGATAATTTTCATTTACGATTATGTCAATTACAATTGGTATCTAAAATCTATATTCAATAAAACTCTACTCTTGCTTGTTAGCTTGCAAAACATCGAAAAACAAATATATTGAAATATGTGACCGACGATTTCTCCTTATTTGATGCACTGGAATTGTGATTATTTAAGTTATAACTTTGATTTATGAAATTATTTAGAAGAATTATGTTTGATTGGATTGTTTAAGGTTGCTGTTTAATTTCTTGAGAACGAGTGCTAACCCCAATCAATTGAGGTGTGAAGCTAAAAACATGCACGGTTTGTTGAAAAAGAGGTCGAGATAGATCATTACACTTAACAGGTATAAAGGGAGGCCAGTAGAATGTTAATTTTAGGTAAAAATTTATGTTAGACCGCCTAAACGATTTAGGCAGATCTAAATAATTCATTTCAACCAACTTAAACTCATATGCATCATGTATCCTAAACCCTAAACCATATGCCTCCTGGATTCTAAACTAAAATCCACCTAATGATAAGACGGTCTAACAGGAAACCTTCTCATAACTATATATTAGAATTTGTAGACCATTTTTAATCTTTTTTAACATATTCAGATATCCTTATTTTTCAAGAATTTTCTTGTACTAGTCTACATGTGTTTGCTACATCATTTGAGATAAACTTTTCAATTTTCGGTGCTTTTTGCCTCCCCAGCATTCTTGAAATTAGAGGTGTTGCTCATTTTCTTCCTAAGGTGTTCGACTCCACAAAAATTATCGTCAATTTTTTTAATATTTTCCTGCAGAAATGTCACCCGTTTCTTGTCTTTCTGAACCGAAAATTCCAATTATCGAGCCATATTAGAAACCCTTGTAAAAGTCATGAAGGGCCATGGCCTATTAATAAGATATATGGTATCTTATTAATTAATTGCTAACTTACATATTAGACGATGAAAGAGGGTTGAAAAGGAAAACTTGAAAATAATGCAGCATCGACTTTCATCTTCATAGAATAATGATCGGTTTATGTCATCGTCCACATGGACAATGAGTTCCTCTCTTAACCTTTGATAAACTCCCCCATAGCTATCGACTAACATATATACTTTTTTTTTTTATTTTTAATCGATCACATCTCTAATTTTTAATCAGAATATCACAAACAATATATCAAATTAAAATTCTTTTAATTCTACTTAATTTACGATTTATTATGCTCATACCCACTTAAATTAATATGAGTAAAGAAACAGCATTTTGAGATTTATTGAATCTTAATTAGAGTTTATCACATCATAATTACGATTGATTTAAATAAATTAGATTAAAAATAAGAAAGTTATAACAACCTTATAACTTTGATCATATTTATCCATTCAAGCGACAGAATTGTTGAAAATGTACAAAGTGGCTCAAATTGTGACAAAGCAGTTGTTGAAAATGTACAAAGTGGCTCAAATTGTGACAAAGCAGGAGCGCTGCTACAGGAACATAGTAGGCGCAAAAAAGTGGATTCATCCACATAAAGGTACGTTCCGAGTTGATGCCGATGCGAGTTACAATAACGAAACACAAACTTATGGAGTAGGAGCGGTCGTTCGGGACTGTAGAGGGGAAATTCAAGCTGCTCTGGTAAAGCCCATACCAAAGCCGTCTTGTGTTCATGAAGCGGAGATTCTTGCCGGATGGTTTGAGTTTACAGGAAGAAAAATTCCCATTTTTTCTGTTCTTTGACTACGTTAATGTGGTAAGAGAAATTGTTAGGAATATTTGTATTTTGATTGATGTCAAACACCATTAGTGTAGAACTGATCTTAAATTGTAATATGTATAGGTTTGAATTTGCAATAGCTTAGGTTCGTGGAGAGCTGAAATTGGAAAAGTTCAAGACCTAGATTATGAAAATCAAGTTCTGAGATACCACAACCGTGGTCACACAACTGTGAGATACCACTGCTGATTCTTTCAGCTGTGAGTATAAAGTCCACAACTGTTCAACCAGTTGTGATGAACATAGATGACAGTTCCTCATGAACTGACTAGCTGAAAAAGAGAGAGACACGAAGACTTCAAAGTGACACCCAGATAAGCTAACTGTCACTTTGGAGAAAAGATTGTTAGAACTCAAGTCAGTTCTAAATCAACCTTAAAGCTCAGTTGTCTCTAGTGCAACTGAAATTCAAAAGGAATGTCAGAAGTGACAAGACGTGCAGTAGAACTGACCTACCGAACTTTGCCATAAAAAGGTAGTCAATTCCCGATTATTACCCAGCAGATAATAACTTCAGCTGAATATCCAACGAATAAAGAGGTGATAAAGCCTGCTTCAAGTACATCCACGACAACATTTTTCATACGCCGATTTTGAGGGATTTGTGTGTTGTCTCACTACGGGTACTATTCAAATCCTTCACCTATAAATAGAGGAGTCGGAGCAAGAAGAAGATGTTACGATTCATGCACGCAGACTACTGATCTTAAGCCATCTATGTGATCTCTCTCTCTAAAGCATCATAGCTTACCGAGTTTCTAACTCGAGGCCATTTCTGAAGATCCAAAGCCCTTAGCTACGGATTTCGAGAGTTCTTAGATAATCCTATCTAAGAACAACATTCACTCAACTGATCCAAGTTCTCGAAGGTAACTCAAACCTTTACTTGCCAAACCAGAAGCCTAGGAAGTATATTCCGGTAAAGCTTCAAGGGTTCAGTTGTGCCAGCGACCGAAAGTAGTGGAGGCTTTCCGTTTCATAAGAATTTAAGTTGTAACCTGTGTTCAAACACCGTGTACAATAAGGATTAGTGGATTTCCTTCTTGTGAAGGAAGAGAGGACGTAGGTATTTCATATCCGAACTCTATAATATCTTGTGTCATTTATTGCTTTCATTTGAATATTTGTCTAAGTGTTTGAAACTCTATAATATTTGAATATTTGTCTAAGTAGTAGCTGGAGTATAACTGTTAACGAACATAAAATCTACTCGATAAACAAACACATTTTGTTGACCTAGCTGACTTGGTCAGCTGAGATTAAAAGTTGGGCTCATTACTTCCGCAACTGTTTTATTAACTAATGCTTCCGCAAAGCATATACAATTGATTTGGGATCATCAGAGATGAAGGGAGCAGACGGACAGTCACCATTCTTTCCTGTAGAGATGGCTAAGACCGTGAAGTCATTAAGAGGTGATTTGTTGCTAGATATTTTTTATATGTTTAGAGAAACAAATAGTGTTGCCCATGAATTAGCTTCTATTGGAGCTAATTGTAATGACATTGTCATTTGGACAAAGAATTTCTCAGTGTGTGTTCAAGTCGTGCAATGGGATATGGAGTAATAAAGTTTTTTATTTTTTACGTCAATAAAAAATAAAGAATATTATTATTTTAATAATTAATTAGTTTGTCACCTCGCATTGCGCAACATGTTAGTATTATTATTATTTATTTTAAAAAGTGCATTAAAATTGTACTGAACAGTGCATGTTTTTCATTATATAGTATTAAAAGATAAATTAACTTAAAATTATGAAAAAACTAAAATAGCTACTAACCTTTAGGTTGACCATTTAGAATAGTGTGAGTTGACTGTGATGATCAGTCCACGGTGAATTATTTTGGTTGATGATCTATATATAGTTTCAACGCGTGTTTAAGATTACTACTACCATTTGGTTATATTAAATGGTAAATTAGTAGTGATTGTATGATATTATGTTTAATGGAGCACCATTAGCTCTGTCTTCCTTTTTGAAGTAATAACAAAAAATTTTCCATAATTGTGTTAATATTTTATTTATGGAATATTCTTTTAGCGGGAAAGCAAAACTTTTAGGGTACTTTTTTAGATAGATATATAGATTTTTTTATGAATTGTGTTTTTTTATATGTTTACATACATATATATATAAATATGTGTGTGTTTTATTGATTGGTAAAATGTTTGCCTAGAAATAATTCATTACTTTTCAAATCGATTATCAATTTTTTTAAACGATAATTATTTAATGATAAGTTTTTAATTTAAAATAGCTTAATTTTTTTAATATTTATTATATACATGGCCAATTAATAATTAATAATAAAATTTATTAATAATTAATGAATATTAATGATATTACGTGGTTATTGGGAATAATAATTGTAGAAATAAATCATGTCCAATTCACCTTAACATGCAAATATTCCATAGTTATATAAAATTTATTTTTGGTAGACATTTTTGGAGGAAAAATGAGAAACTCTATAAGTTACTCATTTAATATAAGATAGATTGGTGGACTGATTTTCATTATTTACACCTTTTACCATCTAGGCAAAATCTTCATTTAGACTGCTTAAATGATTTAGGCGGATCCAAATAGTTCATTTCCACCAACTCAAACTTAACCCGTCCTGAATTCCAAACTCAAATACATATTAATCATGAATCATAAATTCAAATTCGCCTAAGAGGGTATCTTCTCTAACACCTTGTTGAAGGTGTACGACTATTATTGAAACAATTTTTCTAATAAACAATTTTTCTAATCAACAATAGTAGTCCTACTCCTCCTATCCAAGAATCTCGAGCCGACTAAACTAAACGCGCGTCCCCTAAAATGTTTAGCTGTTTTATTTAGAAAGCAACCTAAGTAGATATATATTGCCATCACTCTTATTGAAATTAAACATTATAAATAATAAATATATAGCGATTTAATGTGGCTTACATAGGGTGTCACACCATTTAAGCCCATCAACTTAATTTGTATATAACTAGCTCTCTGATTCTCACTTTATCAAAATGTTTTAAGGATATTTTAGATGGACGCATACATAATATCTCAACTCGACGACAGCTTGAATTTGTGAATTTTGAAAAATAAATTCACCACTTCAATACTCTTAATTTTACACGGAATCTTTACTTTATTTTATGTTCGGTTGTGTTTCATTATCAAATTTATTATTATTTTTTTGTTAATACATTTAATTACCTGTTTACAGGAAATAATTAACTTTAGTATTTGTTTTTCTTATCATAATTATTATTAAATAATTAATAAATCTTAGAGATAGTTGGAGAGTTGAATTCAGATGATTCATTCCATATAAAATTACATTATTAGCCGCACCACCCTGCACATCAGAAGACTTAACTTCCCTCGAAATCTAAATATTATTTGGTCGGACATCCATTTCAAGTTCGGCATCGAGCTAACATTTTTTTTTTTTATTGTGGTTTAGATCTCAATTTGCATTTAAATTTGTTTCACCTCTCCCCTGTAAAAAAACTTTAAATGAAATTTAAATATATACGTAATATAGGTTAAATATGCAAATATATTCAAAAACTATTTCACCTTTTTCAAATATAATTCAATATGAGTACTTTCAAATAAATATCCAAACTATCTTAATTGTTGCAAATCTATGGCGGGAGCAAAAATTTGGTGACGGAAAGTTAACGTGGCTCGCTGGATTATACGTCAACGCTGAAAAAGTTAGTATATGATTATATGTAGACTTTCGAACAAATACTTTAAATTGTAAATTGTAGTCTTAGTTGTAAACGTGGCATGTGTACTTTGTACAGTTAGTTTATTTTTTTTTCTTTTTTGGCAAGCCAAGTTTTTATTAAATCATTACATAAAAAAGAAAGAAGGTTAGAAATGCAAATTACAATTAAATTATCGTGGAACCACATCGTTGCAACTAGACTAGTAGAGTTTTTTAGTAAATTATATCTATATACTAAACAAACTATCATGATCGACTTCTCTTATTTAATTGATGTTCCAATTTTAGGTGTGGCGCCGACTAAATTTTGGAGGAGATATACAGCATATTTTTTCTTGGATTTCTGCTCATCACAAACTGGGTGGGCCCGGTGTTAGAACCTTCTTCGCATATTGTCTTGCATAATTGCATTCCATACATTTGTTTATTCCAAGATATAGAACCAAAATTTCGAGATCCGCAAAATGAAAATAATTTAACTTGTGCGAAATAGGATTTTATAATATGTTTATTAAAAATAATATTATGGGTAATACAGAGTAAATTGTAGAGTTTATAAAATCATCATTTTTAAATTTCTTTTTTGAGGATGAAACTGTGAAAGTAATTCACATCTCACCACTTTCATCTAATCAAAATATCTAGAAAGTAAACTCCTACAAGAACTTAAGACTTAACTATATTAAACAAGCAATGTTCAACAATCACAACTGATTCAACCTATAAACCATTGGCTGAATTTAATTTTGTGATATTCAATCATAAAAATTTAGTAATTTACCATCTCTCATTTGGAATACCAGCCATTAATATTTGGTTGACTATTTATTTGCCCAACAAAACTGCTGACCACAAAAAGCAAAATCAATCAAATACCGAGAAAAATGCCCAAACCAATAGAAAAGGAAAACCTGGAAAGCTGAACGCAGAATTCATCATTTATTTTATTTATTTTCTTTTTTACTTGTTTTTGGATAACTAAGAGTGGGTCTTAGACGATCTAAATAATTTAGGTGGATTTGGATTTAAAATTCAGGAGAAATATGAGTTTGAACATATGAAAAATTATCTTCTATTCTTTAGCTAATGTGTATTGTAATTTTGAATAGTAGTACTAAACGAAAATGATGTATTAAAAAAAACTGAATAGACTTATGGATTTTATTACCACATGTAATAGGGATTCATTTTATTTATTTATTACATTACAATATAAGGGGCTGAAGTGTTTGATAAATCTTATTAACCTATGTCAGTTGTAAAAGGGATTCAACTTTATTTTTGTATGAAAAAGTAAAATCTCTAGGCTAAAAAGATATGTTTTCTTTCCTTTTTATATATGTAGAATATGTTGAATTATGTAAAAAGAACTTATAGAAATGGACTAGATGACTCTTCATCTTCTTTGAGTGATTGTTTGTTTGATATATATTTTTTTATTTAAATTATATTAAAATATTAAAAGATCATTTGTATTGCTATTAAGATTTTTTTTTTCCGAATTGTGGAAATTTTTTTACGTGATATACAATGTAGCCCCCTCCCCCTAAATATAATTTTTGGTTCCGCCACTGAGTTTGAGTTTAGGATTCAAGACGGGTATGAGTTTGGATTGGTGGAAATAAACTATTTAAATTCGACTAAATCGTTTAGGCGGTCTAACACAAGTTTTTGCTGATAATTAATTTGTGATATCTTAAAAATTAAGGCAAAAACTTGCATTAGACTGCCTAAATAAATTTAGGCTGATTTAGATAGTTCATTTCCACAAACCCAAACCCATACCCACTTTGGATCCTAAATCCAAACTTATATTCCGCTTGGATTTTAAACTCAAACCCGCCTAAACAATTTAGGTGGCTTAACTGGAGACCACCTCAAAAATTAATTATAACTAGTTTGTCATTTGCACCAATACGCAATATGTTCACATTTTATTATAATTTGTTACTAAAATAAATAAAATTATTAATTATTATAAATTTCATATGATATAATATAATAAGAATCATATACAAAATTTAATAAAAAATTTGATAAATAATTAATTTATACTTTATATAGATTAATTAAAAATTATTTTAAGGTAATTGTTCTTAGAGAAAAATTTAAGGGGAAATGTATTTTTTGGCTTAACAAAGTCCCAACTACCGAATCAATACCAGACATACCTTAGTTTATTGATTTCTTACTAAACTTTGATTGAATATAAATATCGGTCAAATTAAATATAATTGTTAAAATAATGTATGAGTTCAAATTTTTAATGAATTAGTTTTGAGTGGCATATTCGCGAGAGATTTAAAATCTTAACTTATAAGTCTATGACTGTTTTTTATTCTTCATTCCAACTAAAAAGGGGGGCCACTATTCAGTAGGTCATACATAGTTGACAAATATATGGCTATATTTGTTATCCCCTTTCATATATTTGTGTCGGTTGAATGTAAGCGGGGACAATTTCGAAGAATGCCAGAGGTTTACTTATCATTTTCCTAGAGAAAAAAATAAATACAAGTAATATGTTGTTATTTGTTGTTCAATATTTTAATATTAATTACTGTTAAAGATGGTTAACCGGTTGGAAAGATTGTACATTCTTTGCTATGTCCGTGAGTTTTAATCGACTCAGTTTTCTGATTTTTAGGTGGACGTGGAATGGAGATTTGCTAGAAATTTTAAGGATGCTTCTTATCCCGGTTGGAAATCGTGATCTCGCAAATTTTTTTAACAAATTTTAGCAGACTGGATATTTATTTATTTATAAATTGAAATGCATTTATTTTCTTGAAAATATGACTTTTAATTGGTGGCAAATAAACTTCTTTAAATTGGCCCTTTGAAGTAGTAAATAACATTGCCTAGAAAATATTAAGAGTTGAATAATTAAAGGGCAGAAGTAGTTCGAAGGCTTGGAACAACCTGAAGGAGAGCTGAATTAGATTGAAAGCTTGGAGCAACTTGAGCTCCAAAGAGTGCCGAAGGAGCTCGAAGGTGGCTTGAACCAGCTCGAAGACCTATTTAAAGGTGTGAGTGATGACCCGGTTTAATGAAGACGTATTCAAAGAAGATCAATCCTTCAAAACAAGACCTAGTCCAATGAAAATTAATTTAAAGTAAGCTTTCGCCAAATATTAGGGAAGGGGTTAGAATTTTGTACCTATAAAAAGATATCAATTCTCACTTGTAATGGGTATATATCATTCTAGAAAAATCAACTTATCATTGAACAATTTCGTACAAAAATATAACACTAGCCATAAAATACAACTATTAAGTAGAACAAGAACTAAGGACGCTAAAATTAAAGTAGAATTTGCAACTAATTAAATGAATTATCTTTTCTCTTTTATTTTTCATAGAGCCGGATTGGTTAAATGAATTGGTGGTAGGAATTAAGAGTGTTGGATGTATTAGGCAAAAGTTGGATGTGATGTGTGTTGTTCTTTCTCGTATTCAAGCTTCCTCTTTCGAATGACTATGACGTTTTGCAAACTTTGTCTGCATGGATTGTTCATTTTATATTGTGCAAGACCAATTCTCTAATTCTTTTTAGAAAATAATACCTAATAAACAAATTTTCCTATAAGTTTTTTTCTAGGAGAAGGTCTCCTATTAGACCAACTAAATTATTTAGACGAGTTTGAGTTTATGATTCAGAGTAAATATGAGTTTGAGTTAGGATCCATGATGAATATGTGTTTGGATGGGTAGAAAGGAAGTATTTAGATCTGCCTAAATCATTTAGGTAATCTAACACAAG
>AYJT01048647.1:0-13081 GCA_001278415.1 Ocimum tenuiflorum
CCAGCTGTCGGTTCCATAGGAACTTCAGCTGAGTTGGCTTCAGCTAGCTATCATCAATTAAAGTTCCACTCAGCTGTACGAAGTTCCACTCAGCTGTATGTCGTTAGTCTTGATTTCTTCAGCTTCAGCTCTCCGGAACCCTATACTATTACAGATCAGACCTATTTGATTATTACATTCTAATCAGTCCTGAACTACTGACATGGTTTCCAACATCATCAAAACATCTGAGATCCTAACAACTAGTTAGTAATAAAAAGCTCAACAGAACTATATTGCCATTTAACCTGAAAAATATTTTATTTAACCAATTTTAATTTTTTCAATTTATTTTATTTACTATTTTTTTGAACAAATACATAATTTTTTTTAAAGGTTTATTTTATATCATTTATGTTGAGGTAATTTTTACGTCAAATTCTTATTTTTGCAAATTTTCTTGGTCTGTTTTACTCTTTCTATTTTGTTAAATTCATTTATATATATAATGTGATGTGTCGTTGACAACTATAGTATAACACATTGATAATGTTTATGGATAAAAATTAAATTAACTATATTTTTAAACCAACACATCAAATGTATATGAGCATAATTTTATATTTATGAAAAATATTACATCACTAATTTCATTTTTTTCTTCTATATATACCTATCTAATAATATACGTCATTAATTACATATTTTCTATCTTTTATATATTTTGAATAATGATTTTGAATTTATTTTCAAAACTTGTAAATAAAAATATGTATAATTCAATATTATAATTCTAATAATTATACCTTAGTGAATGAATTATCGTATTGAACCCGCAACACACAGGTTGTACAACTAGTATTTCACATATTGAAGTACTAACATGCTTTAAAAATAAAAGAATAATGTACGTATTGACACAATCAGTATGTCTAGAAGTTTTTTTAACCTAAACTTAATTTGATTACTACTTTAAGATAACTCTTCGTTTTTTTAGTTAATTAGTACTTGCAATTAGGGGTGTTCATGGTTTGGTCGAATCCGTCAAAACCGCCCAAATCAAATTAATCTGGTCAAGTTGAAAGAAAAAACTACGGCTGGCCGGTTTGAAAAATCACAAACCGAATAAATTGGTTTGGCCAACGGTTTGGAATATGAAACCGGCCATTTCGACCGGACCGGCCGTATTCAACAAAGCTATTAAAATTAGTACCTTATATTCTTTTAATAATGTATACATTATTAACTCAAAATAATAATAATAATAATAATATAAAACTATATCTTATATTGAACTTTAA
This sequence comes from Ocimum tenuiflorum, assembly GCA_001278415.1. Classification (NCBI taxonomy): domain Eukaryota; kingdom Viridiplantae; phylum Streptophyta; class Magnoliopsida; order Lamiales; family Lamiaceae; genus Ocimum; species Ocimum tenuiflorum. The sequence goes on from AYJT01048647.1 coordinate 1,281, forward strand.
TTGATTAGCGTAGTTTTTACTTGGTGATGTTTTTGTTAATATTATGAAGATGAATATAATTTGCATCTGTTAAATAAATAAGATTTCAAACCGTTAAAACTGGCCGAAGCAAACCTTTTTAATATGCTTTGACTGGTTCGATTTGGAAGAGTAATTTGGCCGGTTTGGTTTGAAAAATTTTGAAACCGTATTTATTAGTTTGACCGATATTTTATTTATCAAATCGGGCGAAGAAGACCCGTCTGCAATTGGGTTAAGTTTTAAGGTTATCGTGTTTTTTGTTGTTATCGGACTTGTGGTGAAATAAAGTAAATGTAGTGTGTGCACTAAAAGTTAAAGGATTAATTTGAAAATAATCTAAAAACTGAGGATTGGTAAAATCTGAAGCTTTTCGTTTTGTTTTGTCATAGGTTATTCTTTGCCGCTATCCTAGATATATAGAGTGAAAAGAATTAATTTATGTATACCAGCTATTAACCATATAAGAAAAAGTAAGCAAGATGCACATTAGTTAAATCCCAATTATATGTGCGTGCTAGTCTTCAAACATAATAAAAATTATCAGTTTGATACGATGGCATGTTCTACTGCGAATCACAACATTTGAAGCTTCCTTTGAGTCTAACCATTGTGAGAGTGTAATTTTTCAAAACATTAATTAGCAAACGATAATTTTGACAAATTTACCAAATAGGTTGGTAACGATTCGTGATTCGAGATTCTGTGCATGCCCTTATCTAAATGTTGAAAATACAAATAAAAAAGCAAATTTTCTCCTAAGTTGAACATTTGCCATTTAATTAGGACAAATGACGGGATGTTTGCAATTATGCAATATTCCATTTTTTCTTTTGCAATTTTCCCCTTCATCTTCAATTTACCACTTTCATCTATATTTTGAATAGCCATGTCAAACATGTTGGTCCATTCACTTTTTTAGTACCCTATGTTCCTCAAGTAATTCAGTAAATTTCAAATAACAAATTTTAATTATATTTCTATAATTCTCAAAAATAGTATATATAAGATTGATTGTATTAACATGCTAATTATAAAAATAAATAGTTCGAATATAATATCTTCAATTTAATATGGATTACACTTGATAGACGTACGTATTATTTCAAACCTTTTCATTTCTTTGTCTTATTCATCAAATTTCAATTTAATATGGATTACACTTGATAGACGTACGTATTATTTCAAACCTTTTCATTTCTTTGTCTTATTCATCAAATTGCATTTTTATATTAATTTGTTATTTGTCTTGTTTTAATTGTATGGCGATATCTTGAGTTTGATGACAATATCTGATTGTATAAACAACACTTTTATTATAAACTACTTATTGAAAACCCTACAGAGATTTTTGACAACATATAATATATGGTGGATTGCTCAATCAAGTATGTCACACTCATTAATAACATGCACATTCGTTATGTCACACTCATTAATAACATGCAAATTCGTTCTTTAATGATAAATAAATGTGACTAAGATAAATATTTTAATCAAGACAACATGGAGTAGACATGGGCCTTGTTTGCTTGGGGGTGGGCACTAACCTTGACAAGCCCCAATTCAAGAAACTTTTCAATTCACTTTTTTCTTTATTTCTTCTAACATGAAAAAGAAAATGCACATTCACCACTCATTCGACTTCAAAATGTTCGGAGATGGACTCGTAACTTAAGATAAAATTATCCACTTGGTTCAGTAAAATGTTTAATTTGGCTTTTGGTTTTGGAAAAATAATTAGTTGGTTCAGTATACTTTTTCAATCTCAACCACTGAAATCTCCAATTCAATAAGTTAAAAGATTTATTTCTAATTCTTGCACATTGGTACGTGAACCATGTGTTTACAGCATTGCATATTTATCTTCAATTTTTTTTAATTCTTCCGGAGCAAATGCAAATCAAGAAAAACATCATAGGAATCAGAGTGTGCCGGAATAAAAGGAGCCGAAATCACAATAAAAATCATGGTCGGATAACAAATTAATCACCAACCTGTCTAGCCCATTTGAATGCAAAATGAAGAAAGAATGGAACCAAAGACAAAATAGCAACAACATTTGCACCAAATAGCTTCATGGTGGCCTTGTCTCTGGTGAAACGTATTCTGTTGTCAGTAGTGATAAAAACTACATCTAAAAATAAAATGTCATGAATTTGAATACTACCAAGACTTTTAGGTCATTTCCATACATGTAAATATTCTCCAAATTCATTTGTAATAAAACAATCATATTGATGATGTGGGAGGTAGCAGTGGGCAAATAGCTAGGTCTTCTTCTAATGGTAAAATGAGCTTCTAATCTTAAGTTGGATTGGTACGCCATTGATGCCATGTAACAAGTTTTGAAAAATGAATCTGCATACTAGTACTACCACATTTGACAAGCACAAGTACAACACCTCCCAAACAATGTTCAAAATTATGCATCTAACCAACTATTCATAATAAACCAAACCAATAGATTTACACGGGCAGATCGTCCAAATGGAATCCAAATTCGTTTTCAAAGCCCTCCTGCTGCAGCAAACAAAGTTCAGAAAGAGGCTTCACAAAGTCCTCCTGCCCAAACAAGAGGCCCATTTCAGGTACTTCTTCAGACAAGTTAAGCAGCTGACTCATGTTCCCATATCCCTCTTCATGCATCAAGGACGATGCCTTATTAGCTGATGGGACACAACTTAACTGTTGCTGCATATTTGAAGGCATAACTGTCGATCCCACATTGTGCCAATGCCAATCCTGATTCATATTCTGATTTACATTCCTGGGAAGACAACATCTTGATCCTCTCGTTCCAGTATTACTCTCAACTGGACAAGAATTTCCAGAAAACTCTGTGTTCTGGCTTGAGAAATCTGCGGAAGTTGATGGCTGGGAAATCAAAGTACATTGTGGTCCAAGATTGTTCTCGATCCCGTTCCGGCCCAAGCCATCACTTGGAATGGCCTGTGATAAAACATGCTCGACATGGGGTAAAGTTATGCTAGAATTCGTAGTAGCCCGACCAACTGTAGCTGCCTGAATTGAAGCAAGACTTTGAGATGGCATTTGACCGGAAGCAGCAAGAGCTTGAAGATCGACACCATTAAGAGCAGACATTGAGCCAAATGGCGCATCTGAGGATCCCATAAACGAGTTACCAAGACCATTCTGGTGCTGTGATAAACCAACTAGCCTTCTCAGATAGAGGCGATACTTCTGAAAAAATTGGTCAATCAAAGTTACATTCCAAAGGAAATGGATCCTGGATGCATACAATATGGTAAAGGATGCATAGGTTGGATGATAAAACAGGCGAAGTTCTCAAGATTCAAGAACTTGAAGTTGTCCAACCTGAAGGTGGCTTGAAATATTCTCTCTTGTAAGGCCAGGAACATTCATTAATTCCAGGATTTTCTTAGGACCAGCCTCTGCAATATGGCAAAGAGTTCAAATATCAACGTTACAAGTATTGTACAAAGTTGAAGAAATGCTAAATTCAGTTATTTCAGAATTCAAAAGCACCGTTCAATTATAAACACAAAGTAACAAAGAGCAGACTGCAGACACAACTACGCACACATATGCCAACACAATTACTAGCATCAGCCAAAGGCAAAAAGTAAGCCTGTGCAGCAGAAGATTCAAATAGGAAATTGAGCAATACCACTAGTTACAACAAAATCTTGTAATTAAAAGTGCAAGGCGTAGTTCCAAGCTATCTTGTTCCAGACAATCTTTACAAAGTTCAGTATCTAGTTTCAAATCATCTATTTACGAATTTGAGTTTTATTTCTTGGCAATCATCTTCTAATCAATATCAAAACAATGCTGCTTTAGTACTAAAACCAAAGCACAAGAAAGAGAAAGAAGGATAATGCAGAAAACAGACAGGGAAGGAGACTCATACTGTCAATTTCAAGCTGATTAACAGCAGTTACGAATTGCCGATGAAGCTCAACTGACCAAACAACCCGTGGTTTCTTCGACGTGGATGTATCACCTCTGTCTTCTACTCCATCTTCCTCATACTTCCTCTTCTTGGAGTTTCTCCGATTTGCTTTGCTAACAGAAGAGGAACAATCAACATCTTCAAGAGGCTTTTGCTGCCGTTCTCCCTCTTCCACACTCCCTGAGTGTTCCAAATCCTTGTCCTTCCACTCCTGCTTCTTTTTCCGAACCACATGTTGCCATATGTTTTTCAGAGCCTCGATGCTAACTGGCTTAATAAGGTAGTCACAAGCACCATGTGTAACTCCCTTCATCACAACATGTTTGCTTTCATCCACCGACATCACTATGAACCAGTACAACCATGCTTGTCAATTCATTGTCACAAAATTATAATTCGAGACATAAATACGTTGGAGATGAATGTGAAAAACACTCACTAATAACTGGAAGATCCATCTCGAGTCCAACATGCTCGAGAACCTTGAAGCCATCCATATCAGGCATGTGCACATCGCTTATAACAATTTCAAACCCAGATTTGCTATCTCTGAGAAAGTTCAGAGCAACCTCTGCTCGATTGCATGTCGTTACTGGAAATTCCCCGAAATTTATCAGAGAAATCACCCTACAAACACTATGAGATGGCATATCCTAGAATCAAGATTCCTAACTGATGAATCAGGATCTAATGTCAACTGTTTACGCCTCCAATTTCATCTAATCTATTCCCAAAACTGAAACCATAGCCCACATCTCATATCACGTGATTAAGCAATCCCTCCACCAAGTATCCTACTCATCAAGCAATCATAATCCAATAATGTAAAAGAATATTTCAAGTTCCGATAAGCACACGTGAGTAGACATGTTACCTTCATACAGGCACTTTTTTAGCATCTTCTCCAAGATCCTTAAACAAGTGGGGTCATCATCAACAACAAGAACTTTCAAACCGGCCGGAAAGTGGCCGGCAATTACATCGCCGGATTTCCAAGAAGCAGTAGGACTTGTATTAGGTGGGGATTTCACTCCAAGATCCATTTTCCCTCAACGTCCACCAAGATAACACGTTAAACGCATGCAGACAACAATCCAAGATTGAAAAAAAAAACATATACCAGTAGCAGAATTTATGTGCAGACTGCAGTAACCAATCATAATCAGGTAGGAAAAGTTGAAATGCTTGTGTTTGTGTGCGCGTATATATGATATTGAAGGCAATGAGAGCTGTGCGAGTGAGCTGGTCTTGAAATTCTTTCTTCCCTTGCGGCTTGTTTATTGGGATTAAATCTTTTTCTCTTCGCCCTTTTCCAAAATATGTGTCAGTGTGTGTGATCTTGGCACTGGGTCAATCCATCGCGTTTGGATCAAGCTAATATATTGCAAGTTCAACCAACTTAACGCCAGCGATTACACATGTATATGATCTTATGATTTATTTTCTACATTACCAATATGGTTTAATATCTAATTATCAATTTTGGAGCCATGAAAAATACATGTTTGCATTGTTAATAAACTTCAAATTATAAAAGATCACTAAGAAAAGAAATATGAACGTTATAGTACAATTTCAAACAAAATATACATTAAAATTTCGAACAACGTTGATTTGATACTTGATAAAGTAATTTGAAGTAAAAAAAAAATAAGAAAACCTTTATATCAATTAAGATTAAACAATGAAAGATCAATTTAATATACTTTAAATTCGCAGTGTAAATTATCCAAACTTATTAAAATAATATATTTTGTATCAATTTTCGTTTTTCCATAAGTAGTATTTTAAGTTTCAGCAAATTCATTGTTTACTTCTAGAGTTTTATTAAATAATATTATCTAAAAATAATATTAAATATTTTGTTTAATATAATTTGTTTTATGGTAATGCATGCTATAAATATTAATTGTTTGATTGAATGAATATATTATGTTAGTTTATTAAAAAGATATAAAAGTTATAATCTTTACAACTTCATCATTTCAAAATACGAAGTTGCACGTAATCCTAACTAGTAATAATAAAAAAAATACAACATCAATTTTAACATGATTCCATACACCTACCCATAACAACAACAACGATAATATAATATGAAATATATTTATTTATAATATTAAAGAGAAGGAGGAAAGACAAAAATTTAACTAATTTAGGAAAATATTTTGTTTCCAACATTAAAGCCATTTATAGCACAACAAAAAACTTAGGGTGCGGTGAGTAGAGAAAAGGATAGATAGGGACTAGTGAAAAGGTGGCAATGGAATATTGCTCCCCCACATCCAACCTAAGACCTATTAACTAGAAACATTATACTTTTTCTAAAAGGTTTCAGATATATAGAAAGGATAAGTCCTTTCAGGAGATGTATTATGGCAATACGCAATATGTGAAACTCGAATGCACCATATTGGATATTGACATTGAGTCATTGAATGATGTATTCTGTAAAATATTTATTTCAACAATACAACTATAAACTAAAATTATATTTATTATTTAGTTTATCAACTGTTAATTGTTATAAACTATAAACCATTTCCCCTTCCGCGCATCACTCCTAGTAATTATTGAAATGAGGTATATTGGTGATATGAAGTATAACATTATTTGGAGGAAAAAGGTTCAGAACATAGAGTAAATCACAAGGAACATAAAATCAAGTAATTTCTTAGTTTTCATAATAATAATAATAATAAGAAGAAAGGTGAGTTATGAGTACGAAAATTATCCTAATTGCTAAAATTCAACATTTTATCGAGTTAGGTGAAGTTTATTCTTCACAAAATCAATAGTCGAAGACAAATTCAACTACACATGCAAAATTCCAGATTATCAGTTAAGCAGCAAAATGAAGGCCCGATGATTATACATTCTATAAGTTGGAAATCTCATCAATATTGGGCCTATTCTCCAATCAGTAGGCCCAATGACTTTGATGCTTATTTCAGAATTTTTTTTTTAAGCCTTGGTGTGGACGGACTCTAATGACGTCAGACTAGTCATACATGGCCACGTGCGGCCCAAATGCTACAGTCACGTGGCAATGCAGAACCACTTCACTTCAATCCTGTGAATGTGATCTCCAAATTATCATTGCTTTTAATCCCATCACAATCGATATTTAATCATAGTCTCAGGCCAAGCTACAAAATAAGGTTATGAATTTTGGATAATTAAGTTGTAAAAAAGAGATTATCAATTTTGCTAAACATGTCTCATGTATTCCCGAATATATTTTATCAACTTAAAAAATTGCAGCTCCAGTTGTATTTGAAATTTATATTGAAATAAATGGAACTACAGGCGTCAGGATCCTGAATTAATGTGAATTTAATATTATGAACAGATGGTTTTTTGAATGATATTTCCAACAAAAGTAAAAAACGATAATAAAGCAAATTGGCAACTCAATCTATAGATCTGCGACTGTGTAGTATAGAAACATTAATGGATAAGTAGCGAATAATATGATAATAAAAATAGTAATTGAATTAGATGCCATAACATAACTATTGTCTATTGTACTGTTTAACCTAACTAAAAGAATTGGCCAAGCTAAAGGTTCAAGTCCTAATCTAACCACGGAGAATGGCAACCGTGTAAATTCAGCGAGATTCGGACCTTTTTCCACGGAAACATAGTATATACTTTCTTCGAAAATGTCTGACTATCAGAAGTTTGGTAGGGAGCTAAAGCTTCATATCTCCTTTCTTCATTACTTTCTCCGAAGCTTCTCCCTTTCAATTGTCTCTTTTCTTTATAAATATACGCAACGCAAACGTTTATGTCTCAATTATTGTCTCACTGTGTGTAGTGTGCCTTGCTAAACGACTGGATTTTGCAGAGTTCTGCGTGTATTGCTGTTTTGAGAATTTCTTCACGCGGGATCGGGATTTTGTATAGAGAAATGGATTCCAATTCGTGGTCGCGGCTTTCTACTTATTCTAGGCGTTGTCGATCTCGATCAGGTTTGTTTTTTCTGGATTTCCATTCCCTAATTTTCGGTTGAATTTAGTTTTGTTTGTTTGTTTTGAAGGAACATAAACTGGCTTGTGTTTTTCTGGGATGGTTCTTCGTTGATCCTAATTAATTAAGGTTCCCATTTGTTTTAAATATATAAATTTCTGCATCTTTTTAATTTCAATACATTTTCATTTTCTTAAAATACATCAACTTTGTAATTGTATCTGTTAATTTTAACACGTGAGAGGGGTAATTTTGATCTCACTAATCCCTGACAAATTTAATCCGAAATGCGGGAGGAAAGTGAGACAATTGCGATGTTACATATATCTAGACATTTGTTGCAACATTTGTTTAGAAATTAGATTGACCAGAATCCTATACTTAAAATCAAAAACATGTATAAATTTGATGTATTAGAATTAGAATTTAAAATATCTTGGAAAAAACTGAAACTTTATGTATTTGAAATAAAATAACTTTCTTAATTAATGATGTGAATAAGGAATTTGGGATTCTGAAAACTGGTAATGTTTTTTCTTGGCTGTTTTTGGTTTCAGAGACAGATTTAGCCATTTAGGTAGTGGGTTCGTCTTTGGTGTGAAATTTCTTGTTTTTCTTTGCTTTCCGATTTTAGGTGCAGTGACAAAAAAGGAGCTGAAAATTGTAATGAAAATCTTGCTAATTCAATTTCGGAATTCTGATTGAGGGCTTCTGTTTGCTCTGCGGTAATGCAAAAATACTCTCTGTTAGGGGCTGCACCGGTTCAAAAATTTGGATTTGTGTTTAAAATTATAGAAGTTTTTCTATTTTACCATGTAAGATTTTAGTTTATCTTTGCTGGTAAAAGTTGTTAGGTTAGGTATTCTATTTGGCGTTGGTTTCAGTTTTTTGGAAGAAGCATGTGAGAAAAGCTTGTAACTTTTCTTTTCAAATAGTTTTGGTCGTGAATTATCCTTTTGTTATTTTAGTTTGTCATATGGTGCAATGGAATTTAGGATCTCATTAAGGTTTTGGATATTGTGCAAGTTAAATTTTGATAGTTCGTTAGAAATATTATGTGATGGTGAACTGTTTTCATGCCAGCTGATTGCAGGTTTATATCATGGAGAAGATTATGAAGGGGAAGAGGAACAAACGTCTGAGTTTCTCTGTCCATTTTGCAGTGAAGATTTTGATGTAGTTGGACTTTGTTGTCATATAGATGAAGAGCACGCCATTGAAGCTAACAATGGGGTACATGCATTGCTCTTCCTTAGTCTTTTTATTTCCCGAATTAGAATGCAATATTTTAAATCTCTTTCAAATGTCCCCATTGTAACTCATACCCATGACCTATTGGAACATGCAAGGCGCCTAACAACTTGTGCCACTGTCGTCTTTTTGGTGTTGTTTGAGTGTATCTTGGCTAGAATGTCTTTCTCATGCATGTTTATGAAACGGACTTGATTAGCCTTTGCTATAGGTTATAGTTAGAGAGAGAGGATTTTATTTCAGAAATGGAACTTTCATATATGTTTGATAATTTTCATTTTGAACTTTATTAGGAAGATAGTTCTCTAAACTAAGTTTTGTTCCACTTGCTGACTTCATGGCACATCAGTAATTTGTCAACAGACGATTCCCTTATCTAGGGCTCTACTTTTTTACTTTGTTATATAATCAATGCAAGCTGATTCACTTTGAATTTCATGAGCATGTTACTGGTAAGGGTATACTTGAGTGCTTGTAAGTTAAGGTCGAAGAAATAAGTCAGAATTCACTAAAATGCATTTGGGGCACACACATTTTCATTGCTTGATCAATGTAGAGATTAATGCAGCCCACTACTGTTGGAACGTGTTTTTCTCTTGAAGTTCTTGTGTATTACTCTAAAAGCATCATTTTCAAGAGATCATTGTTTTGTACGATTCATCTTAGAACCATTTGAAGTGCAGCTGATTTATCTCATGGCTGTTGAAAATATGCAGGTATGCCCCGTTTGTGCAAAAAGAGTCGGGTCAGATTTGATTCGCCATTTGACCGTGCAGCATGCAAGTCTACTTAAAATATCCTTTTGATTAGAACCACAAACGCTTTGGAGCTGGTTCTTCTTTCTTAAATCACCATCAATGTTTTTAGGTTTTATGAACATGTATTTTCCTTGACCAGAAATATCACGTGCAGCGAAGGAGAAGATTACGGAAAGGTGGGTCTAATTTTCCACTTTCCATCTTCAGAAGAGAGTTGAGGGATGGAAACCTGCACTCCCTTCTCGGTGGATCTTCAATTCAGGTTACGAAATCCGATCCACTCTTAACTTCATTCATATACAGTCCACCCGTTGATGAAGAAACATCCAACACTCAACCTCTATCATCTGTTGATGGGTGCTCTGTGGCTGATGATTCTTGGGTTGATAGGTTTGGTTCCTCATTGCTACTTAACCTAATTCATATTGCAACATTTTCTTGAAAATCTTTACATTGTTTTTGGACTTATGTTGATCGTTCAGAGATGCACAAAAGTGTCCATTGTCGGACGAAGACCTGAGAGAGAAGGCTCAAAGGTGCGAGTTTGTGCAAGGGATTCTGATGTCTACTGTCGGTGATGATTTTTGAGGGAAAATATGTGGGGATAAGAAAATGGAGATCAAATTTGGGAGAGATGAAGGATGTTATGGAAATGGAGCAAAGTTGTTTCTACCTAGTATTAGTATATGATGTATGGGAGAACACATCTGTCTCAGGGAATAAAATATGAATCTAGTAATATTATGCACTGTGCAAGCATACTATTCATACATAGATTCGCTTGGGGGGTTAATTTATCTATGACAACTAATTAAGTGCAAGTGTATGCCCAACTTTTGCTATTTATAGATATTGAAGGAAACATTTTCCAGAGCACAAAGTGGTTTAATTAAAAATAACGTTCCAACAGAGAAGAAGCATAATAAAGTGAGCGGATCTACGAACAACTGAGATTTGTCAGATGGCAAATAGGGAAATTTGAGCAAGGGTTTATTTATGAAAGGCAACAAGACCATGTTTTCTTCATCAGTTAGTTACCATGAGCTCTAATGTCCTAATCAAACAAACAAATACAAGGGAAAGAGAAGGAGAAGGATTAGCCCAAGTCCCTTAAACATTTTATGACACATCGAAACAGAAAATAGAGTTAGCATTTGGAAATATAGGTAGCCTCTGATTTTCTTAATTTATTTATTTTTATGAGTTATGAAGAGATAAATGACTTGTGAAATTACGAGACTTTGGAGATTTACTGAAGCTGAAATGAAATTGTACACCAACAAATAACTTCCACAAATTGTACGACGTTGAGATTAGTTGGCCAGTTCCCCATCAAAAGTTAACAGCTCGTCCTGGCCCAAATAGTCATAATGTGTTGAATTAGCAGTAATCAATCAATTTGAATTTAAGCCTAACAAGATAACAAAATAAATTCCTTGTTTCCACACCTTTTCTTTTTAGCTGGGGATCTTCGTGTAGGGTTCCAACCTGGACCGTTCTCACTATAATGAATGAGGAATACAATCTAATGCTTTTCATTCGTAACCAAAAGTTGTTAAAATATAATTGTAAACACAAATTTATATATTTATTTATTTATAAATAAATAAACAGAAAATTCGTGTATAAGTTGATTTGATTTGGATCAAAATACAACTGTGTGGATTCGATCTCTATATCTCCTTTGATTCTCTTCAGATTTGATCTTTGAGTGTTCTTGTGTGTTCTTCGAATCTTTAAAGGAATTTGGCTCCTTCGATCCTTTTGAACTTGGGCTTGAGGCTTTGTAACGTTGATCCGAAGGGACAGCACCTTACTTATGTTGAACTTGATTTGAATTTGATGAAGATGTTGATCTCGTTCTT
>AYJT01048687.1:0-27000 GCA_001278415.1 Ocimum tenuiflorum
GTTTCTTTTAATTCCCCTTGGCAGGTGAGTGAGCCAGAGAAGTGGGGTTATGCGGCTGACTGGAAGAAAGTAGTAGTACATTTTTTCGGTACTGAACAAATGTAAGTTCTTTGGTTTCTTAGGTTATATTGCTTAAACTCCTAAATTTCCCCTTCTCGCTTCAGTTTCCCATTGCATTGATTTATCAAATATTGTTTGGATGATATTATATGCTATAGAAATCGTTGATGAACATCTATCACTGGATTCTTTTATTATTGAGTGTTTGTTGTATGCTTCTAAATTTCCTGCGCTTGATGTAATCTTTTACACAGTAGGTACTGTTCTTTAGCACATGACTTTTTGGTACTAGTATGACTGCGTTTTTAGGTATACCCTCTGAAGAACTCATGAAGTTTCGGTTTCTGTAACATATATGCTGCTGCTTTGGTCTCTCTCGCTCTCTCATATTTATTTGCACCCATTCACCATGCATGGAAATGAATGCTCTTAAACCACTGCTGATGGTATATGAAGTATAACCTATATAGTGTAGAACTGTACTGAACCTCTATAAAATAATAATGTTGAGAACTTGAGGTTTTATTTGGTAGACACATTAATTAGCTGAAGTTCATTAATTTAAAATTAAATTTAAACAATGCTTTTCTGATTGAGCAAACAAAATATAATTGGTTTTTTGATTGACTAATATATGTGTCAGGACCCAGAACTCATTGAAAAGAAAATTTAATTGCACATATTTATGGAAGTAAGTAAATGGTATTCATTTTATATCTCTGAACGGAGTGCTCATAGTGCCACCAGTTCTTGATAACATTTTGTTCCAGTGATTAATTTCACTGCTAACTCCTTTTACATGACTGCTTACGATATCTTGGCAATTGAATTTGATATCTGATTTAAAGTTGTCAATGCTGCTTCCAACCTTTTGATTCCTACCTTTCCGTGTTAACTTTGCTTTCTGGAGAAGTACTGTGACTGAGACAGTTTCGAACTATATGGCTAGTCCATAGCTTTGAATCGATGGATAATGTATATATTTGCAATTATATATCATCAGTTGGCACTACTCCCGCAGTAACTATATATGCTTTCTATAGATTTGGGTTCGAATAAGGGTGGAGCAATCTCTTGAATTCTTTTGAAGGAAATGCCGTAATGCTTTCATTTCATGGTTATTAGTGGGCAGTGAATAATTTAGCTTGATGTAATTGGTGCTGAATTGCACTTTACACATACACACATACACAGACTCCAGCAACCCTAACTGTAACCTTTTTATTGATATATTAAATGATGTGAAGTATTCTATGTGTATTATTTTTCAACTGAATAAACGTATTTATACAAAGGAACATATCCATTCTAGACAGGAATCAACTAATTAAAGTTCATCTCTATTGTGTTTATATCTATATATATATATATCCATACTAATAAATATCTATAATATATATCAAATCCTGGGATGTTTTAATCATACATTAAGTTCTCTGCCTCCATAAGTTCTTTGGATATGATCGGATTGGTTTATACTATATGAAAGAATATTTACTTTTTCTTCGAACTATCACACGACATGTTTAATGTGGCAATATTAAGTGAAACTGACAATTCAGTCTATACTTAGTTGGGATGAATTGTTGGAATTATACATGTGAATGAAATCTTGGGGAGTAGGGGTTATCACAATATGGTAGTATAGTGGATTCGGACAGTGGAATGATTGGTCGATTCTGAGTTCATGAATTTTTGCTGCAGATGAATCTTGTATTCAACATCTAATACGTTAAATGGCTAACCTTATTGTTAGGACAAGTTTTGAAATTAGATCTTTGTCCTGTTACTCTCATTGCATGCCGTATAATGATTAGATTCATAGTGAGAAGATTCGCAATGCATTCCTGTACTGTTCTTTGAAGAACTGGATGCTCAAAAGCTCCATACACCCCTTGCCCTCTACAAATTTGCCCTGATACTGGTTAATATATTATTATGCCTAATCATCTTTTCCTGTCAATTTGAGACTTGACATACGAGCAATTATGATATGTTTTTTCTGGGATAATCTTCTTTTCTGCAATATAATGGAGTCATACTTTCAGATGTGAAGTTAAACTTATTTTTCATGTGTGTAATTTTACATCTGGAATGCTTTTTGATAGTTGATATCCTGGTTGAAACAGTGTCATGTTCTGTGCTATGATTTTTTTAAATCTTCTACAGTGCTTTCTGTAATCCTGCCGATGTAGAAGAATTCACAGAAGAGAAGAAGGTGTCTCTATTAGGAAGACGCCATGGAAAGGGTGCTGATTTTGTTCGAGCAGTAAACGAGATAATTGATTGCTTTGAGAAATTGAAGAAGCAAGACCTAATTAGTGAGGTTAATGAGACAGAGGGAACTAATATTGCCAACGAGAACATAGATGGCTCCTTGACTGAATCTGTGGATGATGATGTTGTAATTACAGCTAAACAGCTCTGCAGTGGGGCCACTAATGATCTCAACTCTTTAACTGAAGCTGCTATAGCTGCAGCTGCTGAAGATGCTTTGCATGATGAGGAGATACAATTGAATGGGGAACCTTCTAATTTGTTGTCTTCTGAAACACCTGTATCTACCACTTACCTGACAAGAAACAAATCTGATTTTGCTAGACCTCAAAGAAGTGGATCGCGGAGGAGGAAATCCGCCCGAGTGTTGAGAAGTTCATCAATGGTAGATGCTAATAGACCCCGAAGTGCGACGGTGCCTTCTACCATAAACACTAGGAGCTCTAAGCGCTCAAATGCTAAAGTATCAGAGGATAGATCTTTGAGAAGAAGTAAAAGGATTGTAAAATCATCTGATGATTCTGTTGGGGAAGATATTGATTCACTTGCCTTTGTATCAAGTGATGGCATCGAAGAGAGTGATTCCGAAGCTATGACTGCGGACTCTGATGCACTTGGTTACAATTATGTCAGCAATGGTGAGTCTGGTTGTAAGCAAGTAGAGTTGGAACTGCCCATCACTGAAGATAATGTGGGAGGTACTGAGTTAAGTGATAGGCTTGACTTTCAAAGTAACAATGCTGTCATTAAGAAAAAAAGAAAGCCCAATAGAAAGAGACACCATAATGATGAGGCAACTAAACCTGATTTAGTAGCTTCTGATGCAGGAATGCTAAAAAATGCATGTTTTTCTCCTACTTTCAGTGAGAAATCTGTCCAAAAACATGTTAAGGATGATGGTGATGAACACCTACCGTTAGTAAAAAGAGCCAGAGTTCGTATGGGCATGCCCTCACCAATGGAAGAAGAAGCCACTTTTGTACCTAAAGAAGAAAAAACAGTTGAAGCTCATCAGAGTTTTGTTACTGATTCCTTTGAGCCTTTGAGTTGCCAGGTGGATCATGCTGACACAGAATGTGTTCCAATTAGAGATGATCCAGCTCTTTCATCTCTATCACATGCAAGTCCTGTTACGAAGCATATCCTTTCTGAGACTAGAAAGAATTACGTGGATGGTGAAGCTGCTTTACCTCCATCTAAACGCCTTCATCGTGCCTTGGAGGCTATGTCAGCCAATGTGGCTGAAGATTATGGTAGAGCTCCAAATTCCTCGCCAGCTTCAAAAATTCAGAGCAATGGATATTGTCCTCCCTTTTCACAATGCTCTGAGCTGTCAATGGGAAATAGAGCTAAGGTTGAGTTGGAATCAGAATTAGTGGATAACCGGAGCAGTGGTGTCCCTCTGCTGAATGCTTCTGAGCTGTGTATCATGTCAGATGCAGCAATTCCAAAAAATGATTCAAAAACTGATAATGTTCTGTCGAAATGTGTTAAAGCTCATGAATGTGTGGAAGATGCTGATACTAAACAACTAAAATCATCCACATTAAACAATGTCCCTACAGAAACTGATGCTGAGCTTCATGTAAAACTAGATTCTCTTAATGCTAGTGAGCAATCAATCCATTTGAACTGCAATACAGCTGGTATGACGATATCTTCTGCCGATCACTGCAAGCCTATATGCTCAGACTTGGCCGAAGTTGCTGAGACATCTGATCCTAATATTTCGCAGATTAACTCAGATTCTAAATGTGAGGAAGAAACTTCCGGTGGTTCACCTAGTAATGGTACCTGTGTCCAGCTTGACGGTGCAGTTGGTGAAGTTGAAACAAATAAAACGAAGCATCTTCTATTAACTGAGAACGGCGTGGACAGTAAGCGGTAAACTTTAAATGTATTCCACCTGTTTATGATCATTTTGTTTTCTTGATTTAAGTTGTTCTAAAATCTTGGCATTCCATGTTTGTAATTCAGGCCTGAGTTTGTGGAAGAAGCAATTTCAGCATCTCTGGGCTCAAATATTATATACCCGGAGGATACTCCTGTGAAGGTTTTGAGTAGTGGTCATCATTCTGTAATTAATTCTGCTTCTATTTCTTATGACCACGTAGAAGAAGATAGAACTATCTCAATCACCTATTCTTCATCATCTTTGACAAATGGGGTGGATGGGGCAAGGGCATCCCCTCCCAGTTCTTCTGTTTGCAACTTAACAGCATTTGAATATAAGAAATCTCTTGATAATAATAACTCTTCCAGTCCAGACGTCCAGTTGCATCTAGAAAAAGCTAAGCTTGCTGGAAAATCTAATAGCAAAGAGGAATCTCTGTCATCATTTGAAGCAATTATTAGATCATTGACGAGAACCAAAGAGAGCATAGGCCGGGCTACACGGATAGCAATTGACTGTGCAAAACTTGGTTTTGCAACCAAGGTAGATTTTCGTTATCATGCAGAGGTTTTTGTGGCTATGATTTTCCCAAGACCCACATTTAGTTAGAATCCTTAACCTTTATTTGTAGCAACCTAGGATGTTTCTAAGTTAAGGTTTGGTACTATGTATGATCCATGAGTTCTCTACTTGTCTATTGCAAACAACTACATGCATGGCGGAGCTTTATAGGTTCATTGATAGATTTATTTTATCCCTATGTTTTGATTCAGTTACTGTTGGTGGGCTGGTATATTTGTTTGACAGTTCTCCTTTATCGAGCTTATGTTTGTGCACGTTTTGGTGTTCTCATAAAATGCAACTTTTACTTTTTTGCCTGTGAAAGAAATAGAGAAACACTATACACTATGTTTGTGTAACATCTGGTTTGCTCATGCTCAAAACATGATCAAACAGAGAATGATGAAATAGACATTTTGATTTTCTTGGATAAAGTAGAAAAGTAACTAAATTATGATTCCTATTATGCTTTTCAGGTACTCTATTGGCTGTAGTTTCTGTATGTCACTAGTTGACCTTTACTAATTAACTTCCTAGATTCCTCACATATTGTGTAGCCTTGTTGGAAGTCTTCGCCCTACTTTTCTGCTACGTGATTTTATTCAACATAACTATATAACTGTTTCTTTATTATTGGTAAATGATTTGAATAGAGTCCAACGCTGTTAGATATTACATAGTGCACTCCCCTGTCATAACTTAACTTTCTTGTGCTCTAGGTGGTGGAAATTCTAGCGCGGAATTTGGAATGCGAGTCAAGTCTGCACAGACGAGTTGACTTATTTTTCCTTGTGGATTCTATTGCTCAATGCTCCAGAGGCATAAAGGGTAAGTTAGTCAGTTTTGTCATGACAGCATGTTTGACCATGTTGTGTAACCTTCCATTTACCTCATTTATGTATAGTTTTAAAATTTTATTACTTGCACGATGTGCATGCTGATTTTTTTTCTCTCTTCAGGCGATGGTGGTGTTTATCCTTCTGCAATCCAGGCACTTTTGCCTCGACTATTGTTAGCTGCTGCCCCTCCTAGTAGTAGCTCTCATGAAAATCATCGACAATGTCTGAAAGTGAGTGGGCCAATTCCCCTCTCTATGTAGCTCTTTGACCTTCCACTGTTCATTTATTTATTTACTTGCAGAATTTATGCCTGTAATGCTTTCTTTACTCTGTTGGTGGGTAGGTATTGAGAGTGTGGCAGGAGCGAAAGATCCTTCCAGAACCAATAATACGTCACCACATTCGGGAGCTTGATGTCCTTTGTGGTACCACAGCTACTGCCTCATATCCTATTGTTAGTTCTCAACGACCCTTGAGGAATGAAAGGGCTTTTGATGATCCTATAAGAGAAATGGAGGGTATGCTGGTCGATGAATATGGCAGGTGACTTGGTTGCAATATATATATTTATTGTATTATTATTTTCTTGAGAATGGTTGCAATATCTTTAATCCCTACTATATTACTAATGTCATAATTTGATGAACTTTTTATCTTTTTGCCCTGCATAGATTTAATTGCTAATTTGGTTGCAAGTTCTCCCACCTATATTTTTGCTGTTATTTGTATTACTACTAAGTCCTTTTTTATTTTTTCCATAATCATAGTTTATAGATTATATGTCCTTTAAACATCCATTTTTTGTTGTCTTTCCTAATTATGTCTTTTGGTACGTCTTTCCTAATTATTGCCACCATAAATGTTTAATACATTAACAAATTTGGTTCTGTTGCTGTACTGTGTGCCTTTAATTAATATTTGAAGTTAAAGACTATCCACGATTTTTAGAGTTTAATATCTCAATCCTTTCGATTCATTTCATTTAGGTGGACATAGTTTTCTCTATTAAATTAATGAATACAATAATGTTGCCACTATGATATTTTTTTTTTTTTGTGAAATTACAAACATTATAAAGTGTGTTAGTCATGTGTATACCAATGTGCAACATGCTCTATAATAGTAAATGCAGTGTTAGTGTTGTGTGTTTTTAAAATTAGCTTTTGTTGTTAAGTACAATGGGAATTTCTGTGCCACACTAATCTACTTCATCTTTTTGCTTAGCAATTCAAGCATTCAACTTCCTGGATTCTATATGCCTCGCATGCTGAAGGATGTTGATGCGGGAAGTGATTCTGATGGGGAGGACTTTGAGGCTGTTACGCCAGAGCATAATGTTGAAGATCATGATGGAGAAAGTACTTCAATTCCATCCATTGAGAAGCGCAGCCATATCTTAGAAGATGTCGATGGTGAGCTTGAAATGGAGGATGTTGCTCCATGTTGCGAAGGTGAAATTGCTTCCACCAGTAATATCAATGGAGCAGATCACCCAATATCAAATTATCAATCCAATGACCACTATGGGGTGCCATCTAATCTACAGCAACCTAAGGATGTAGCAACTACATCCACTTCTTTATCAAGTTCTACATTACCTCCACCTCCTCCACCACCTCCTCCTCCACATCATACACTTTCAGGATCTGATTTTACCCATGGAGTGTGTAATTCTGTTCCAAATGGTCCCGACTCAAAGCCTTACTCGAGTCGTCAGGTTTGTTTCTATCTTATTCAACTACAATCACTGCAGCTTTGTTGTATGAATAAGTCAGCATAATGATTAACTGTTAATTTGATATTTCTGCATCTGCAGGAATTTAATAGCAATTTTCAGGCCAACAGAGCCAACCAGACTGTTTGGCCAAGAGGCAAGCCGACAGCCAATGATGCTGGGCACCATCGTGTTCGTGAACATAAAGATTTTGAATCTCATATGCACAGACAGATGCCGGAATGTTCTTACACTGATCGACATACCTCCCATTTATCTGGTCGAGCTTCTAATAGCAACCACCAGCGAACTGACTCTTTCAACAAGGGGGGTTTTCATTTGCGACCACCTCACCCTGCTCCTTCAAATCAATTTTCGTATGTCCATGACCAAAGAATACAATCACGGAGGGATTTCCCACCACCTTCCCATTCCAATAGATACCATACACGTAATGCAGAAAATGGGAACTTCTATAAGGATCGTAGCAGGCATAAATTTGTACCACACGATAATATTGGCGAGTGTTGGAGACCTCCATTTCCGTCGATCTCTGGTGAGTCTGGCTTCTTGCTCATGCCTTTTTGTTTTGTCATTTGTTTTTGTTTGGATGATGTTAATCCTGGTCTTTCATCTCTCTTAGGTCCATGCTACCCTGATGATGGCAGGATGGGTCGTTCACCGATGTCTTTCAGTGGACCACCTCGTGAGCCATCATATCCCAACGATAGATGGGATTTCCCCCCACGACCCATGAACCACAGGCATTTCAATTACCGGCCATCTTCTGGAGGTCCTGTTCATGTGGCAAATAGAGGTGTGGAATCTATCCCTGTATGGAATAAACGTTAATTTGATATGGCCAACTTCTTGGAAAAATTGATCATTCCCATTGCATGACTTAAATATACATGCTATGCGGATGTGCTCGAAATCTATATTAAAATCTCTGCTTGTAATAAGTACTTGTGGGTGTCTGTAGTGCATTTCTGATGAATATTTATATTCTAATTTAAAACATCTGTTGATATCTATGGTGATTGAATGCATATTCCATAATGTTTTATCGAATATTATACATGCATGCAATGGGTTGTGCAATTTATAACTGCACTATATCTGTTCAAGTAATTCGTTTGAGGAGTCATCTTTTTCTCTTTGTTGAGGATGATAATCTTTGAGTGCACGCTTATGTGATTCAAAAAAGGTTTCCTGTGGAAATCAAGGATGATCTGAACTGCCAGTCCGTATCAATGCAGTTGCATGAGAACTAGTCGGTGACTGGCCACAATTAAGGTTTAAATACATGGTATTTGAACTATTTCAGAGACAAAAATTACCATGTTAACATTTTTGTACCAACACTGCTATATCTAAAAATTGGACTTCTTAGCCCCTTAATTGCAAGGTTACTTTCCATTTTTACTCATGTTTTAATTGCAAGGTTACTTTCCATTTTTACTCATGTTTGACCCAAAATGATGCACTTATCTTCAAAATCATCAGGTTTCTAGAATATACGCGATGCGTTCGTGTAGAGCCAAGCCAAAGAGCATGAGATGATATATACATCACCAGTCTGATTATATTCAAAAGATAGTGAATTCTTATTGTTTGATAGATGGCATTGTACAAAGTAACTGGAAACTGAGTGTTTTTCATTTCAGCACTTGTATTGTATGACAAGTACTAGTATATTCAAGTAGCTAACGTTAAATCTTGTAGAGGTTAAAATCTAGAGAATCCAAGGGAATCGCGAAATCTTTCAAGTAGCTTAATGTTCAGTCATAAGCTATCACTACAGATGTGCTACTTAAAAATAATTGCCAATTTGTTCAAACTTGTATTAGCAGGCTTGCATTCTACTTAACATCACATTTTGAATTTGTTTTCATGTTTTAGGCCCCTTCTGGAGACCAAGATAACTTTGTCTGAGGCGGCCGCTTCAAGCTGGTACTGTGGTTGACAGTTTTATATTATTTTCTACCTGGTGTTCTCTGTTTGCTTATACCGTCATCTCTTTGTTAGGCAGGATATCATTTGGTGCTGTGACTTGTCCTCATATTTCTTCTACGGTGGTCGTCTATCGGGCCAAGGAAGAAAAGTGTATTGTATATATGCATGCAGATGCAGGTGAGATGCTGCGTTGAGAGCAGGTAGTCCCAAATTTTGACAAGCGTAAACATAGTGTATTATTGGCTCCTGTTGTAAAAAAGTAGTGAAATGCTGATGAAAACAGTTGATGCTGTGTGAATATAATTGATGATCTCCTGATCTGATCAGGCTAAAATCCATTTTTACAATACTTGTCTTTTGGATTGATGCTAAGCTGTAATCATTATTGGGGTTGCTGAAGAAATGTTATTGCATTTGACATGGTATCTGGATTATATATAGACTATCAACAACCCGTTGAATTTTATGACCAATTTTTCAGCTCAAAATATGCAGATTTTGGGTACACCTGAAGTGTGGAAGTTGCTTCTATATTCTCATGTTTTCTCAACATTCTTCATCTTGACAATTCCACTCCTTTTCTAATTTAGTAGATAAAAATCGTTATATATCTAACTTTTGTTGAAAATTTCAAGAGTCAAATGCCGCGGTTTAAATTTACTTCCAACTGGCAATTCTTCAGGATCATCCATCCTGCTTCATTAGACGCCTAGTTCTGTTGTGTTAGATTTGGAACTTTGGAAATTCCGCGTAAAAAAATTTTATTTTATTTTTAGTTTGAGGTCAATAAATGTAATATTTTCTGTATTATAGAAAAACTGATTCTGTTTATTATATTTTGATGGATTTGAATTATTTTGGGTGTGTTTTGGTTAAAAAAATTCTTCGAATCTATTGAAAGTCTGAATTAGATTTGACAATTTGACCTATTAAATACTTGCATGTAAGGTAGAATGGATTTAATTCTCTACTCAAATTCAGGGTTTCATCATCTCTGCTACATTATTAGGTTTTAAAATTTTAATTTATCGTACTTTATATAACTTGTACTGTTATTTGATAGGGGTGACGCTACCCGATTAGTATTTTAATTTCATTTCTTTAAAGTTATATTCATATCAACATAATATAAGATATAATAAAATTTTATCTTTGCAAGGATCCATGATCCATCCAACTTAATAATCGTAAATAATTATATACAACTCATGGACTTATAATTTAAGAAAAAAAATCAAATACATATAAAAAGATTTTGATAATGTAATAGAAAGTAGGCGATCCAACTCTGAAATGGAAAAAACACCCTTGTAACATTTCATGCGGAAAAAACAAGTTTTCTAAGCATATGTCATCAATCGATCCTCCTTTTCGTTACCAAAAATACTTATCAGATGTTTACCACCTTGAGGTGAAAGTGGGTAAAGTTTTTTTATGATCTTAAAAGTTGAGATTTTGAATTTACGTGGGAATATTATCATGAAATTATTGTACAATTTTTTTTAAAGACTTACCGACTGCTATGCACAGCTTTAATCAAATTGTACTTTTAATAATTTCACAAATAAATAACAACGCAATACTAGGCGTAAGCTGCTCAGGCGAAAGAAAAAGTCCGTAAGCATGGCATTTTTTTGAGCATTTAAAACCAGCCGTAATTTGATAACATATTCCATTTCCATCCTATGCACTAAATTCATGCCATCATTCAAAACTCTCATCTCTTTCACACTGTGACCCAGTTTTTTCAAACTTAGTTTCCCAGTACATTCACACACAGAGGAGAGAGATGGGTGCTTCTTCTTCAGTCCCTCAGAAAACCATACACGAAATTACCGTCAAGGTTCTCTTTTTCTCTGTTTGTTTGTGTTGTTAGTGAACTGTGGAAGCGTTTTGTTGCTTGATGAAGGGATCATCATTTTGTAGATTTTTTATTTTGATTGTTTTGAGCAGGACGCAAAAGGTAAGGATGTCAACCTGAGTATGTACAAAGGGAAAGTCTTGCTTGTTGTTAATGTCGCTTCCAAATGGTGAGAGGCTCTTTTTTTTTTTTTCTTTCTTTTGAGTTTCAATATTTTTCCACCCCTTCAATCTTCTGCTCGGTTTTGTTTTGATTTCGTATTTTCTTGGGTATTTGAGTATGCTATATCGTTATGATTACCTTTTTTGATTGGCTGAAACAGTGGGTTCACAAACTCAAATTATACCCAGTTGACTGAGCTTTACACTAAGTACAAAGATAAAGGTGCGTTGTTTTTCTCCCGAATTCTTTTTCCTCTCTTATTTTGTTCTGTTTTTTATTGAACCAAAATTTGCATATTTGCTTATCAATTTTCTCTTGTTATAGTGTTTGTGAATAACATTGGATAGTATGAGTTTGAGGTATTGCTTAACATCTTATTTAGAGGTAATGCATGGATGTAGAATTAATTTCCAATCATCTGAAACCTTATTTTCGGAATATTACGATTTCTATATCTCCTTCATTGAAAGTGTGTGACTCCTATCGTAGATTATCCCATTAGGATTCCTGTAATTCAGAGGTTTAATTATAAATAGTTCAAAACACACTGTGTTCTAAAATAATGCTGCATCTCAGGTTTAGAGATACTGGCCTTCCCTTGCAACCAGTTCTTGTATCAAGAGCCAGGAACAAGCCAAGATGCAGAACAATTTGCTTGTACAAGGTTCAAAGCTGAATATCCTATATTCCAGAAGGTAAGCCATTTCATTTGATTACAAATTGCTGTCATAGTCTTCCTAATTGATGTATTTAGGATGGTATCGGTTGATGATCAAGGACCAATGTCGGAAATTAGCTCATGGGGAATGAAAATTAACAAAGTTGATACAACAAACTCATAGATCAGTTAGTTTACTTTCATGTTATTTCCAACATGATTTGATATGTATAAACCATAAATTCGGGCAAGAAAAAGGTTGTTAAAACTACTTCAACTAAAATCACAGAATAAACACGTTCTACCCCTCTATACCAGTAGATCTTATATATTCATGATGATTTTTTCTTGTTAATTTGGCATGCTTTGGTTGTTTATTCAAAGGTATAACTCAGTTCACAATGGAATACCAAGTACACTGTCGTGGAAAGTGAATAATTTTCATCAATTGTGTTCCAAAACTAAAAGTATCTTCCCGGCAGTCCAATGAAATGGAATATTACAAAAGCTTAGGACCTTTTTGTAGCTTAGTAGAATATTATTCAGACGGAAGAAGTAAAGGGAAAGAAACAATTAAGACATTTGCAAAGGGTTTGACGTGGTAAAATAATATAAAATTGGAAAGCATCAATCACTTTTGCATCCGTGGTTTAGAACAAAATGTCTTGCAATAGTGCAACTAACTCCAGAAACTGAATTCGTCGAATCACATCATGCAAGAAACAGAGTCATGTTTGGCTTGTGTTTATTGCACTCGGTCACTGGTTACATGGATCTAACAATATTTTAACTAACTATATGATTATATAACTATTTACCTTCTTAAGCCTCGTGGCTTCTATATTATCAAAAAAAGAAAATGGCCTCTGTTTGGGGCTGGTAGTGATATGTTTCTTTTGTTATTTATTTTTTTGCAACTTGAAGGCATACTCAATTAGCCAGTTTTAATTTGTAGGATGACATTATGAGGGCAAAGGGTGCACTGGCATTACCTTAATGCTCTTCAAGAATAATTTTTTTCCCAAGAGTTCAATGAATTAAGGAACCCAAAGATAGGATATCTATAAATTTGGGATCTGAGAGATCAAAATATTAGGGATAGTGGTTGATGGAAATGCAACATGTTCAGGTCTTGCTATAGGAATTACATAGAGTTAGGCATCCTAGTTTTGTGTAGCCTGGCCTATATTGACTGCAGAGAAGTTATTCAACTAGAATGTTTCATAATGACACTTCTTTTCAAGCTGGTTATCACTATCAAGTAGTTTCACTTTCCTCCGCTTGGAGTAATGTCATATTTTGTTCTTCCAAAAGTTAATTGCAAACAAAGTCACAAGTTTTATCATCAATTTCTTGTTTAGCTATAGATATTTAATTCATGAAACTCTGCAGGAGCACTGGTATCAGAAAAATTTAATTCAATTCTCTTTTATTTTGGCATTTGAAAAATGAAAACATGATTTCCCATCCGATAAACTTCACATTGACACTTTTGCTCTCGCTTCAATTTAATCGGTCTAGTGCCTATTCATGGAATTCCAGCAATTTGAAAAATGACTACAGGCAGTGAAATCTTTTGCAATTATGGTAGATAGAATAGATCAATCATACGCTTCAATGGGGCTGGTCAGATTGGTAGTTAATCGGTCTATAATTTCATAAATACACACACAGCAAGTTAGTTCTGTATATGGTTGCTATCCGGTCCCCAACTAAACGTGTAGGGCAGAAGTTAGTGCTCCAAAAAATCAAATTTTTTCTTTCTTTTTCTGGGTGATGGGTGAGGCAAAGGTCAACCGTTCCTACTACTGTTGAAAAAGCTTCTAAATGATACATTTTTGTCTGAAATGTGAAGAGCTGATTGAGCTATAAGGGTAGTGTTTATAAGGGGTTCTTCTCATGGTAAGATGCCATCATTGTGGTTGCTTCTCTGCTTTCAGGTAAAAGTGAACGGCCCAAATGCAGCTCCGGTTTATCAGTTCCTGAAAGCAAGCAAAGGCGGCTGGTTCGGGTCTCGTATAAAATGGAACTTTACTAAGTTTTTAGTTGATAGAGATGGCAATGTCATCAGAAGATATGGAACATCTACTTCACCATTGTCAATTGAGGTTGTCCCTCTCTCTCTCTCTCTCTCTCTCTCTCTCTGTGTGTGTGTATGTGTGTGTGTGTTCCTCACGTGAATTTCACGTGTATGATTGTAGGGCGACATAAAGAGAGCATTGGGAGAAACTTGAAAGACTTGATGAGTCCCAGTTCAACTAACAACTCAAAACAGGTACTTTAAACTCCATTGTGCAGCAAAAGGTGTATTTCTTTTAGGCCTTTCGATCTCTGGGGTATACTATTACTAGATGCATATTTATGTGGGTGTGTAAAATAGATGTTAGCACAATATACGCTCATTTATGAATTTCTGATTTTGAAATTCTATGAGTGTAATAGACTTTTCACTATATTTTTATGATGGTTTTGTACAGAAATTCATCTACTTAGCTATGCTAAATGGAGTTTGTGTTCGTTCTACTCGGTGTAGCAACTACAAATACTAACCATTAACAAACTCCTTTCTCGAACAAATAAATAAATAAAATAAAAGATGAAAATATTCCAAGAGGTCATCCATTATGAAAATTCAATTTATCTTACGATTGTAACACAAATCTCTCCCAAAGGGTTTTGTTCTTAACATGAAAACTAGTAGTTTGTTATGTAGATGGATCAAATTTAAGGCACAAAAATTTGTGTGAGAGTGTTTTATGGATCAATATTTGTAATATGTTACACTAACTTCCCTTTTTAGTATGATGCACATATGATATTCCTCAAGCCTACAACAACTGTTTTGCTAATCGTTGTTAACATATTCATATTGTATTTTGTATTTTTGTTTTTGTTAATATAAAAGAAAATGTGGTGATCTCGTTAAATAAAACAACACACGTATGACTGAATAAGTTATGAGATAATTTGTTAGAAAAAAAGATACTACTGAAATATTAATCAGCATTTTATGTGGCCACGCCTTACTTGGTTTCGCCCATTATTCACAGCCAGAAATTTGATTTTGTACTTGCTTTGGGGCCATCAGAAGAAAGTATTTTTATTTAATATCGCATTATTTGGAACTATCGTTTATATTTTGAGACGGGAATAGCACATCAGTAAAATCTAAATTCATTAATGGAAAAATGTCATGGATTATTTAAAGAAATAGTCATCGAGGTTCGTACTTATTTCGTGGAATGGAAGTAACTTACCAAAAGGGAAATAGTTAATCTCACCGACAGAATTATACGTCTGTCGAAAGCTAAAAACTCCAAAAATGGTGAAAATGAAAAATAAAAAAAGAGAAAATATGTGGAACACAACACATTGGTGAGATAAGAGATAAGGTTTTCTGAAATGCTCCACTTTAATGCAACATAGGGGCCTGCCCTATCTCATTCTCACCACGTGGGACTGGGCCGCTACTCCTTTTATTTTCCACGGATCATTAAATAAATAAATTTAACAAGCAAAGTATTAAATTTAATGTAAATACCACCAAATCGGCACGCATAAATAAGAGTATGTCGGTTTTTTGTTACATTTCATGCAAAGAATATTAAAAATAATTGGGGAATTGAATAAATGATGGTTGCACGTGACGACGCCGTGTTGAATGAGAAATTGATAGTTCGTTGTCAATTCGTGGGCTGCGTGTGGCCCATTTCATTTTGGACTTATGGTTCTAATCATCTGCTACCAATTTTTCATGTTGGCTGTTGGATTTTGTATGCTTCAAAACACATACCATCATTGTCACAAATATAAATGAAATTTAAATAAATACTACCTCTATCATTGTTGGTATTCGAGCTTATCACATTTATTTAATAATATGCTTTTTAATGTTTTCAAATGTAATTAACTGCATATTTATGCTTGAAACATGCACCAAAACTATTTATTAGAGGTGATCTACTCGAACCCAATATATTGTGTTTCTCAAAACTCAATTATACTTTCATGTTCAAAATATAATTTCTCCAAAGCATATATATATATATATATATCACCAAATAAATATTTGTGCGGTGAAAATTGTACTTAATTCAATATGTGTGTGGTGTAGGGCAAATATACATTGATAGTCAAAGACGTTCTTCTATTTCTAAATGATTTGTTTACCATATATAATTACTTGATCAATCAATAATTAACTATTAGTGGGAGTTATATAATTGAATCAATGCGCAGATAGAAATGCCGATCATTATTTTAACTTCACAGATTTGATCCATTCATATTTTATCACATGATATCTTTGTTTCATTTTTGTAAAATTGTCAAAATGTGTATTTTATTGATCTTTGATATCAATATATCAATAATCACTTTAGAACATAAGGTGTTAACTAGTATACAAGAAGCAAAATTTATATATTATATACCCAATACATCGAATAGTTTCTTCTTGTCACAAAAAAATCATGAAATATCTTGTCCATTTGAGTTTAGGTATATCCGAACAATAATATCATCTTATTTTGGTGGGATTGAGTTTTGATTTATCGCTCCACATCTTGTTAAAAATTGAGTTAAAATGTATTAAGATAATTATTATTTTGGTTTTTTTATTAGAAAGTTAATTATTATTTTGTTGCCCCTAGATATTTGCAATCGATATTTAAATTCATGCAAAATTTTAGCTTCAAACCATCTCTTGAATTCAGAATTATTCTCTCAAAACAAAATTTATATAATCAACAGAAACCAATCGTAAAAATGCAATATTATTATTGCACTACCGGATAATTATACGAGACAAAAGAGAAACATAAACTAAGAAATTATAAAGTGGATAAATTAAACGAGCTGCATGCCACGTAATGGACGAATAATTTGTTCTAGTACCTAACCGGTCAGTTGCATGAACCCAAAAACTAACACATTGAGAAAAAACTAAATAAAAAATGAATATATTGAAAAGGAACAAAGTGTCATAAAATAATAATTTTAAGATGGGCTGGTCAATTATATCTATTTTAAATTCCAAATACAAATAAGAGGACTATTATAGAAATGAACATGTCGTATGTTGTCAAGGCAATACAGACATACAGTATCTACTTGTCTATACAACTCAAAATATACTATAAACTCTTGTCTTTTTGCCTCTTATTGTTCCCGTTTATTCACATGTTCAGTTGTATGAAATATATATATCGACTTGGAGGAACATATCATATTTTTTAAATTAGGCAAGCAATTTGGTATATTTGCATGGTATGTTTGGTCTTCTCCATAACAATAATATCTTCATATTGAAAAAAAAAAAGGTCAACTTAAATTATTTTATGTTTTTCTTCAAATTTTTAAATTATTTTAATCTTCTTCAATATCTTTTGTTTTTTGTAAATTATTAAAAACTAAACAAACATTGTTTTTAAGCTAAAAAACTCGCATATTTGATTCTAAATTAAACTCAAAAGTTTGTTTCCGCATAGTAGTTTTAGCACGTAAGATACAAATATCTCATCCGACTTGAGCCGCACTTCTTGATAATTTTGCAATCAATATATTTAAATCATCAAAAATTTAAACTTAATCCAAATATATTTCAAAAAGTAATTAAATAACAAACTTGAGAATACCCTTCCTCGTTGAATATAACATTTCAAACAACAAATATCACAAAAAAGAAATAAATAAAAGAAAAGAAAAAGAGTACTTGGAATGGCTCTATCTAAGGGCATATATATCCATATAAAGGGAGACAAATTGTCCCTCAACAAGTAGAAGTTGATAATAGGTCATTTTCCAGTAGGGCAGGCAAGGAGACAAATTCTACAAGCTTTGCTTTGTCATCTTAATGTTTTTTTCATGCAAGTTAAGTGAATGCACCCAAATCCCTTAACCCCACAATGATCCCATCTATTTTCACACACCACAACTTCCCATTTCCATATCTTCTCTCACTCTCCCCTCTCTCTATATATATGTGGGTGTATAAACACTCAACAAGCATCTCAGCAAACTCATTCCCACTTCAAAATTTCAAGAATCTTGAACTTCTTAATTAGTTCAGTTCTTGCAAGAAAATTCAGAGAGACTAAAATGGGTGCGTACTCAGTCTTCCAATCTAGAAGCTTGAAGCAGAGATCGGTTCAGCGTTGTTCGAAGCAAATGAGAGAGCAGAAGGCTCGTCTTTACATCATATGGAGATGTACAGTGCTGCTCTTGTGCTGGCATGAGTGAAGATTCATGCAAATACAGAGCAAAGTGGAGACACAGACACACACACACACACACACACACAGAGTAGGAGTAGAAGATCGGTTACTACTTGTTAGTGATATAATTTGGGTTTTTTCAACACTTTGGAGGGATGATCTTTGTGATCTTGATCTGTATAGTTGGAGGGAAATTTTCTTGAATCAACACTAATTTGTGGGCATCAAGCAAAACTGAGGTAGTGTTGCTAGCTACTTTTTCAGTTTTGCAGGCTGTAGAAATGTAACTGGTTTTTTTATTTGAACATATATCAATGTAAAGAAAAGGGCACCTCAGTTTCTTGCAATTTGTACCGTGTCTGAGTTTTGATCGAAATGCTTTATTGCAAAGTGCTGTAGAAAAAGGAACCTGATCTCTTATTATTTTTTTCATATTTCAAATAAACAAGCATCCTAACAAAATGAAGTAAAATTTGATCAATTGATGAAAATGAGTCATTGAGGTCATAGTCACAAAGGAGTTGCAAAACAAACATTCAAGTAGTGATGATTGGTTTTATGGGTAAACATGGGCGTCAAATATGTTGTACTACAAAGGAAGCTATATATATAGACTCATATATCTTGGCTACCATTACAAACATTTATGCAAAATCAGTTTCTTTACCAGCTGTCTGAAAACAGATAAAAACTGGCTTTGTAATAAGAATTGTCCTATTTAAGACAAAGATGATCGCTCTCATCATCATGTACACATTACATCATCTTCTTGCAACTTCTTTGCATTCGGCCCTTGCTTTCCCGAGCCCACCTGGCAACACCAAAAGCCACATTAACACGAGAAAAGCACGCATTGCAAGCTACACAACATGATGCTTAACATTGCAAAGAAAAAGTGATACATGGTGTTAGCTAGCTGCTCTCTATTAAGTTTATATAGTAGTTGTACAACTAGTTTTAGGGGTGTTGGTATAATAGGCAAAATAGGTGGTATAGTGCTGTAGGAAATAAAAAGGGAGCAAAGAGAAGTGTTGCGAAACATACTGCAGATGGTTTCTGAAGCCTGCGATTTGAAGGAGCTCGAGCAACTGAAGAAGCTGCTGCAGCTGCAGCTACGCGTATTCTGTGATATTCATCCAGCAATACATTAGTGAGGAAGCCTTCTATAGTAATTCTCAAAATAATTCATGCAGGACAAAGGAGAAATTCTCAGCACCTTTTATGTACATCTACATACACATCTGTCTCGTCAACAATCTCCTCCTGTATGACAAGAAGAAGAGAGGATTAATAAAACTCGCGGTGGAGAAGGAAAACTGGAGAAAAGAATTGAAACAGAAAAAATGTTACTTGCAGAAGTTCTTCAAATACGTCTTCCAAGGTGATTATGCCAATAACTTCTCCATCTTCAGTGTCGTCTAGCACATGCTTTGAATTGTATGATGCAAGACCATTTTGCTGAGATTTGTCGATGTGGACTATGACAGTGTTTGTTTCACCACCGTGCTTCTCCAGCAATGGGACTCTTAATTGTGAATCCACTTTGGTTGAAATTTTATCTCCATTAATCCTATTAGAAAGAAGCTTCTTCTCTTTCTCTCTCACCTTTACTACGGCTGCCATGTGACTACTGCCCTTCTGAAACTCATTCAGAATATCATACAGGGGCATATCTGCCGGTACTCTGTAGTATTGATTTCATGAGTGAGATAAGTGAAGTCACTCACAATAATTATGAAAATTTTATAGAAATGAAGTGGACCTAGGCATTCTCCGGATGGAAACTGAGCTAACTGGAGTTTCCGTTTCAGCTCTTACAGTGAGGAGATTTTTAACCTGCATCAAAAGACAAGTAAATGAATGGAAGATACTAAGACAAGGTGATCTGGAATGTGCTCGATGATGAGGGATTATAAGCAGACCAGAAGAAGTCCAATGAGGTTCTTTGGGTCTCCTGAGTAAACAGGAATGCGACTATGACCTCGTGCAAGGATTTTTCCAATAGTTTCCCTGCAAAACATGGCATTTTTTTAAGTTATAGGAGATTCCACCTCAAGCAATTTTATCAATACGTCCATGATTGATATGCAGATTAAACATGTAAAACAAACAATGTCCTAATTTCATTCACCCCAACCCCAAACTAAAAGAATGCAACTTGTTTGGTACCATTAGAAGTGAATAAGTTCATAGGTAACCCAAGGACGTGGAATTCTTGAGCTAATACCTCCAGAAGCTAAATGTTCAGTCTTCTTGGAAATTGCCGATCATTATCAGTTCATTAATTTGTTGGAGAAAAGAAAAAGAAATAACTGGCATATAGATTATGAAGTGATTTCCCTTTCCAAGAATGTTGCTATAGGGATACAAATAAAAAAGAAGTGCTGTATTTGCATGTGTGTTTGGGAGGGGGGTTAATGACACAAGGACTATAAATTCTTTGACAAAATAAAATCGATGCAGCATCAAACTCACCAATTCAATTTCGTATTGACATCAAGGGAAAATGTTGATTCAATGGGTGTCATAGCCTCCTCAGCTGTCTGCACATGTATAAGAAACCCATTTCATCATCACATTTTCGATGCAAAAGAATTGGAAAATAACTTAGATGTTAATGTTAGTTAACGTGGCACATACATTCTTCCCTCTTCATATAGAATTATGAAACATTCTTGATTTTGAAAATTGTGAATCTAAAATTATGTACCAACAATTAAGAAACAGACTGTTTTTTGAGAAGGAACAAACAGATGGTTTGGAAGAAGAGAACAGAGAAGATAAGATAGAAAAGATTGGGTACAGTTGGTAGAGAAGCCAAAAAATAAAATCAAGGATTATGACATAGTTTAATGCACACACGCATTAGACCCGTTCATTTTATTCCACTAAAGATGAATTACAGGGTTTTGTGTCAAACATACTATAGTTGCTTTCATTTAAATCCTAATAAAAGCTAGGTAACAGCAAAGTCAAATAAGAAAGCCTGAAATAAAACGAATAAAAGTCTAAAGAGAAAATAAGAGAAGAACAACATGCTACAAGTATTCTCAACTTAAACTTACCTTTTCAGTCAAATCTAGTGCCCCATTAATAATTGTTGTTTCATCATGAGAAAGTTCACCACCTCTACCGGCCTATGATGCCATTACCCGAATCAAAACAAGAGAGGAGATGGGGACATCAGAGTTTAGAGAATTTAATGGCATGTAAACTTCACTAAATAGTCAACCACGAGACATACCTCCTGGCTATGGATGGATACAAGAGCTTTCAATTGAGGGCGCCTAAATAAGGAATCATGGTGGCCAAATACAGAATCTAGAATCTAATCACACAAGAAATAAATCATCAAGAATTAGAACCTCAGAGGAAGTTCACTTGCAGAAGGGAAAACACCAAAACTGAATCAAATGTCAAAATATTTCCAAAACATCCTCCAAAGATGAGGTATTACTGAGAAAAATATTGTAGCGGTGAATAAATCTTTAACGCTCAAAAGTTTACATGAGCAAATGCTGAAGTTCAAACCAACAGAATCCCATATCCCACCAAAAAAAAAAATCCTCCGACTTGCAGGAAATTACACTTAACCTCATCATTTACACAAATAATTACCTTTCCAATGGGGTAAGCAATAGGATAGCAGATTATCATCAAAACTCGCACGAGCCACACACAATTAGCACCCACAGCCAAACCATATCTAGAGCATACGGCCTGGGGAATTATCTGTTGAACCACCAAACATATTCCGTTAGTCTCCATGAAGAACTAAGATAAAATGCAGTGAGAAACAGTGTGTACCTCACCAAAAGCCAGAACAAATGTCACCGAGAGAATGACAGCAACAACAGGGTGAAACAGTTTGTCTAGATAAAGTGGAAGAGCCTGCATAAAATTATATTCTTAAATTTCTCTGAACGTGATCGCCATCAGACACACTTTCATTATTAGGGAAGAAATCTAAATGGAAAACCATGATGAAGCTAGACTAAAGAAATGAATCTTAAAAAATGGTATACCATTAAGAGCTATCTATTCCTCCCGATCATAAACATTTTCATTGTAAGGGAAGAAATCTCAACAGAAAAATGTGCTGAAGCCGGACTAATAAATTAAATTTATCAAAAAATCCATATACCATTCAAGAACTACCTATTCATAAATATCAAGAAATTGCACTCTTTGCAACTTACAGATATTTTTTTTTCTCCATCAACACCACAAATAAAAGTTTTGGCCTAAATCAATAAAAATCACCAACTAACCTCCATAGCAGCGGCATTACACAGCAGCAGAGTCACAAGAAGTTGGTGCTGCTTCTGAACTACCGGTAAAATAACAGCTGAAAACAACTGCTCAAATCATTAATCACATCAAAACAAAATTACAAGATATTCCAAAAAATAAATATTTTTTTCCACAGTAAAACATCGTATAATAGGGGTTTAACCAAATTCCTCCACACACAAAAAATACCAGCTTGTTTCTTCTCAGTGGAGCTGCCACTCCGCTGCAATATTTCGAGTTCGACGAGTCCGAGAGACATCAAACCGAGAGTCAAACCGGACATTATTCCGGCGAAGAGCACGAGGAGGCACGAAACACTGGCATAAACGAACCACCAAGGATTCCCAAATTCGATGTCGTTGGAATCGGCGAAGAACGCTCGCGGCGCCATCATCGCGGCCGCCGCGGCATCCAACATCGAGCTCATCACTCTTGCCACTCGATAAAAGTAGCAGCAGATGTATTTTTTTTTTTCAAAAAGGAAAAGGAGGAAGATTTTACCGACGAAAACTGCTTCGTTTTTAACTCCAAGTTTTTCCACAACTTTTTATTGCGAGAAATTGAAAAGGAGGAAAAAAAAAGTTTGAGCGTGACAGTTTAAGAAATTGATAATTTTTGTTTTGAATAGCGGCGTAAGTTTGTACACATACAGTGAAAATTGAATCGGTCAGAGAGAGTGAGTGAGTGGTGACGCATCGAGCAGAAAGAGACACGGCGGGAATGATGCGTGCGGTGGTGTTTTGGGGAAGAATGAATGAATGAAGTGTATTTTTGGGAGTTGATGTTGGCTAGCTTTGTTGCTTTCTGACGACACGTGGAATGTTATATGCGCGTGTTTTTACAAATGTTTCACCGTTGCAGAATCCTGAAACCGATCGCCGGCGGCGGCGGCGCGGTGGTGGGCCGGGTTGTGTTTTTTGTTGGGTAGGAGGAGGCAGCTATGCGGATCTAACTTTCGACTTCAAATGGATTTATGAATTATGATGCTCCATCCACGCCCCAAATATACAATACAATACAATACAATTGTCTTATATTTCGTTTCATAATTGCAATATCCAAGTGCAACAATAAATTTGTCATACAATTTTAAATTGGATAAGTTTCTCCAATCATCTTACTTTTGGTAATTTTATTAAATAGTTTGCAGACAAATTTTGATATGTCAAATTACAGCATATCTTTTTATTGGTGCATATCCGAGTTACACGTTTGTGTTTTGGTTTAGTTTAATAAATTCATATTAGGCTTCCTAATATTCTTTTCAGTTTAATAATGTCAGACATTAGTTATTTTACAACAATATTCTAAAAATAACATATGTCGCATATAATAAATTTACATAATGGATGTAAAATTAAACTAAAGTATATAAATTAAATTAAAAATATATATACTGATTAAAAAAATAATGATAATTTGATGCGGGATGCGAATCCGCAAAGTTATATTATTATGATAAATAAAGTTTATGAATCTAAATATAATAGCTTTCAGACATGGAATGGTTTTCACTCCCTTAAATCAAGTCGGACATTTTCTGTTTCGTCGAATTGAAGGCGGTTGTGCCAGAGCAATTTTCAAATCAAGTTGTTTTCTCAAAAACAAAAATGTTAAAATCAAGTTGAGTATTTATTTCACAGCGTTGGACGATAGTTTGAGGTCTATATTTATTTTATATAACAGTTACTTGTTGACTGGGTTTGAAATGAGATATAAATTCCAATTAGATTAAGAATTCATTCGAGTTTTTCTTAACAAATAGTCCGGCGTCAAACAACAGATAATTTGCAATTTTGTATCCACACACGCACATATATAGAAGACTAAAATAAATATTTATTAACTGGATGTGCTTTTCCCCCTAATTATGTGATGTGATTGTGAAAAGGTTCTTATGCTTTCCCCTTTAAAACGTGAACAAATAACTTTCACCAATAAATTTTATTTGATTTCAGCAAACCGTCCACTGAATTATAATCTTTATTTATAAGCTATTAAATTATACAAAATAGAAATCCCACGATGAAAATGGTAAGCGTATTCGCACACGAGCTTTAGTTATTATGCTGTAGGTAGATATCTAGGACTATGTGCAAACTGGGTTGGTGAGAATTAATTTTATTGTCCAATTTAAATATGTTGATTGTATCGATAAGCTGGGAAATTTTTAGTTGTATTTACACAAATGTCGATGAGCACGAATATATTTCAATGTAAAGATCTTATATAAAAAAGAAAACGAGCAAAACATGTTGATGTTTATCTATCCTAAATAATTGCTGCAGCTGTTAATATCATATTTTTTGAATATATTCTCAAATTTATTTTACAATATGATAGAACATTTTGGAATTTAATTTTAAAACCCATTGTCACCAACCAAGATTTAGGCCGAAAATTCATGTGAATCTTTTAAGGTGAAAACTGTATGTACATCTAATACAAAATAAAGTCGTTTTGCAATGTAAAAAAGTATAAAAGATAAGAGATTTCCATGCAATACTCTTTCCCTTGTCGTTTTAACTTTTAATTATCAAAGCAGCGTTGTTTTCTTTAAGATGGAAAAGAATATTTTCCTCTCGTATTTATCTACATACCTCTTTTTGTCCGGATTATAGTTGGCGGAACAGGTGCATTAAAAATTGCTACTAAGATTATTAACCTCCAAAATAATAAAATGTAATAGTTAAAAAAGAAAATATTCAATTATATTACAAATTATGCGTCTTTTGTCAAAAACAATATAAATTATTCAAAATTTTAAGAAAATGTACAAATTATGAGAAACTGTTCAGATATATGACAACTTCAAGTTTCCAGCATCGAAATGTGCACAGTCCGTATTATAATTGAATATTTTTCATTAGAATATATCATGTGACAAAATTTATGTGACTTAACATTTAGTGAAGTGGAAATATGACGTGTTGATTCAACATTTCAAGTGCTGAAAATTGAAGTCGTTCTATATTTGAACAATTTCTGATTGTTTATATATTTATTTCAAATTTTGAATAATTTATATTATATTTGATAAAAATATATGATTTTGATATAATTGAATATTTTTATAATAAAAAATGGTCTAAAATTCTAAATGGACAATAGTTGCCTTTATTATAATAAATGTGCACAAGTACCGATTATGATTTTAGAGTGTGAAGGGTAGGTGGGATCCAAAACATTTCGTTTATAAAGTTTTTTAGGAGTGAGAGCACGCAATGCTATTATTGCCATGTAAAGAAAATCTTGCTGTTAACAAGAGCAGTTTGAGTGACTCCTCAAAATCATTTTTTCAATAATTTTTACTATTTTTGGAGTAATAGTAAGTTACGTGTTGTTATTTTGAAAAAATAACCTACTTCTTGTTATACCACGTATTTGTTCATGCATATTTCATGAATTGTTATTAGCGTGGTGGACCTTTTCTATTGTATTTCAACGAGGAAAAAATTTGTGTTATACTGTCTAAACGATTTAGGCGAATTTAAACCGTTCATTTTTATTAATCCAAATTCATACGATTTGGATCCTAAACTCAAATTCATATTTGTCATGAATCATAAATCTAAACCCGTCTAAATCATTTAAACAATCTAACGAGAGACCTCATTTTTAAATAAATATCTGAATCTTTTTCCATTTTTCCCTTCCCAATAATTTCTTGTCGAGTTCGTAAAATCTTAAACATAAACTAGATTTTTCGATTCGTAATCAATTTTTTATATATCAAGTCAATTATTAATTCATAATATTTCATATGATTTTACTCTGTATTTTAAAATTGTATATCTATCGCCCCTTAAAACATATAAACATAAGT
The DNA here is from genome assembly GCA_001278415.1 of Ocimum tenuiflorum. Lineage (NCBI taxonomy): Eukaryota > Viridiplantae > Streptophyta > Magnoliopsida > Lamiales > Lamiaceae > Ocimum > Ocimum tenuiflorum. The sequence continues at coordinate 26,317 of AYJT01048687.1, forward strand.
GCTCGTAGAATTTTTTATTATATTTTTATTTAATATTTCTAAAACGCACGTAATAAACTAAACAAATTGATTATTAAGTGAAATTTTATTATTGGGACAAATTATCCAAAAGAAAAACATGAATACTTATTTTCCAGCTTTATAAAAATTGGCATATTAATATAGTCGAACGGTTTCATTGAATTTCTTCGTGAGTTTATCAATGAGATACCTTTTTTATTCCCAAATTAATTTCAGTTACTATTTCTTGATTCAAGTTTTATTTAAATGAAACGTTGTTTAGGGGGAAAAAAACATGAGGTGGATAAGCAAGGGGTTTATCCATGGCGGTTCTACACTCGGGCTTACGGGGTCGACCGACCCCACAACGAATCGAGAATTTCTTTAATAGGGTATTTGATCGAGAATCCTATGTGAGAATTGTAGTGATATTTATGTTATTTGAACCCCCAGAACAAATAAAAAATATTAGTGTAATATTCAATTTGAAACCCCCGCGACATTCAACTTCTACATCCGCTATTATTCATCCCCAGAAAACTCAATGGCGTTGATGAACGATGGCCTTGTTGAAACATAAAGCATAAGCAGATAAAACATCTTACTGTATCAAATAGACATGGATTTGAGTTACGTTTCCATATGAAATGGAATTTATTAATATAACATTTTAATTGAAAAAAA
>AYJT01048693.1:0-12724 GCA_001278415.1 Ocimum tenuiflorum
GACGATGTGTCCACTGAGTATTCATGTACGTCCTGCATATATTTTTAAATGTGCAGTTTCAGCAGCGGGGAAGTCGACAACATTGAGCAGTGACCCCTTCTAGTTTTGAGAGATTAAACATTGTGCATCATAAAATGTGCATCCCAACCATGTTTCTGCTGTACTTAAACAATTTAAATATTTGGTCATGTACTCGAATTTAAATATGTTGGTTCTGTATTATTTTACTACCATTCTTGCTCTAAGGATATTTCTCCTTCATTCATTATTATGTTTGAATGATTGCTCGATTATACTTATTTTTGTTTCCACACACGAGTAGCGTCCCACTGACTCAGAATTGGTGGGGAGTTACGAGCTGCTTCTTTGCTGCGGAGGGTGACAAGTGATTTCTTTTGGCTGGAGTGAGAATACCCTTGCCACCCTTTTGAGAACCCTTGCCTCTTTTCTATCTCTCGAACAGGAGTTTTTGGTCAAGTTCACTGAACATAGCCTTCTCAGCTCTCCTCTGGGCAGCTGAGGCTTCCTCAACTCTCATCGAGCTGGTCATAGAGTCATCCATCGTCATTATCATTCCCCCTGCAGCGTGACTTAGGGTAGAAATGAAGCCTTCGTCGGAGGTTGTCCTCTGAGCTTTGACGTTCCTCTATGCCTTCTTAGCAGCTGATGGGGGTATAAAGTCGTAAATCCCTAGCCCCTCACCTGTTCCAACTGTTGGCAGCAGCTTCTCCATCAGATAGCTGATGGTCATTCCTAACTGGAAATCTTTATGGAACACGTGCAACTCTTTGATTCCTTCATTTCTTCGTACATTCTCCAAGAGTTTACAGAAGACGAACTCAGCCAAGTTCGCATCCACTTTGTCATCGATCACCATCATGGGCTTGTATTTCCTGGAGAACAACTTCGATTTTGTCCCCAGGTCGCAGACAATCATCTTGTTTATTATGTCTAGAAGAAGGGCATAGAAATCACTCAGAGAACCCTAAAGGTCTGTATCTTAAATTGATACTGGGCCTCCTTCTAAGAATTTCTCCATTTCAACCAGTGTGCTTTTTCCGGCTGATCAGTTGCATCAAGGTAAGAAAAGATAGAGACGCCTGTGATGGAGAGGCCATACTGCTCAGCCAAAACGGCTGGAGAGATCTTGATTTTTGTGCCATAAACCTTTGTAGAGTAAGATCACTCCTCTTCGGTGATGGTGGCTCTTTTGTAAAACTCGGCCACCAAGTTTAGATAGAACTTCCTTGGAGTGCAGGTGACAAGCTTGAGGACAGTTGTCTTCTGAAACTTCCTCTCCAGGTTGAAGATCGGCTCTCGGTAATCGTGTTATTGTTTTTTAAGAAGGGGAAAATTTAGAATCTTGTTCTTCTGTACTTGGAGCTGGCATTACTCCGCATACATAAGGTCTCTAGATCCAGTTTTAGAGATAGTTATGAGATCTGCCAGTGGGAATGTCATGAACATTTCAGATTTCAGATACACGAGCCATGTTGATAATGGTATTGAGAAAAAAATGATCTCTTAATGGAAGGTTTGGGGGCCTCTGAAACTAGGGCTTGAGAGTGATAAGGGGTTAGGAGAGATGAGAATGGAAAATTTCGAGTGATGTTAGTCGATTCCTTTATATAGAAAATCTTGGAATCAGAGGGACGGTTGGGATCAAGATGACTGTTCACGTTCAACGGTTGAGATTGACTGCCTTCTGCAATGTGCATAGGCGGTTGTCCTCAATATTATTAAACAATACCTAAATGCCTTTTATATTCTTGTTTTTTTTTTAAAAAAAAGAAATGATGTTTATTCTGATCCCATGGTGGATATTGAAATTTTACATGTGAATATAAATTATCAGTAATTGTGAAATTGAAACTTCGGTGTCGCATGTGATAATCATGTGTTAAGACATGATGATTGAACTAGACAATTTCACATGATTGATAAATAAATCGACATCCACTAGCTAGTCTACGAGAACATGAATTTCATTCACCACCTATTTGGAACTAAGCCCCAACCACGCATTTTAAATTAATTCGTATGGTCATATTCTATTATATAATAGAGTTATAAATGCGATTGAACACAAATTAACAAATATCTATTCAAATTAAATTTTTATACATTAAAAATGTGATTTTATGGTCATCAAAATGAACAAATATCATTTATCTAGACAATATTATACAATATACAGTTAATACCACAATATAATCATATAACGTTTCAAATTATACATTCTTCGTTTCTGAAACCAAGTGTGCGTACCATTTTACACATCAAATTTTTATGATATTTTAGGTATTATTTTTTTCAATTTTAATTTTAAATGCCTTTTACACGTGGCAACTTCCATTCGATCTCCGCAGCGGGTAAGTCTCAACTCATAAAATGCGCATTTATGTCATTCAAATTTTGAATATAATGACATAATTGTGGGAGAAATTAATACCTTCTAAGATAGATTTCCCCCTAAGTGTGAAATCTGTTGTGACTGAGAGCTGGACTCAGTCTGATCATCATCAGCTATGAATGAGAGTTGGGACTTAGTCTCCTGTGAGAAAGATGATTAAACCCTTACAAAAAATCCATGTATAGCTGAGAGCTTGGACTCATCTATTTATCTTCCTACTAAGTAACTAACAACTGATCAGTTTTCATGCGTCCCACTCAGAGTGATCAACCCAATAGCTGATAATATCTTTGGTCAGTCCTTAGTACTCAGCTGAGAGTTGGGACTCAGCTGACTTACACCACTTGAAGAACAAACATAACTGAGAGCTTCGACTCAGTTACCCTCTAGTTGGATTTTAGGATAGCTGGTCACTGAGAGCTGGGACTCAATTGTCTCACACCACTTGTAATGATCATAGCTGAGAACTGGGACTCAGCTGTCCTATACTTAGAAATTTCTCCTTAATCTTCTCCTTCAGCTAGCATGTCCAGTTCTAGTAGGCCAAGCTGTGTACACAATTCCTTGAACTTGGACTCCTGAAGAGGCTTTGTGAATATATCTGCAAGCTGGTCCTCAGTCTTCACATAAGCAATTGATACATCTTTCTCTTTCACATGATCTCGGATGAAGTGATGTCTGATGCAATGTGCTTTGTCCTCGAGTGATGAACTGGGTTCTGTGTGATACTTTGTAGTCACGCAGCTGTTGCGTGATCCAAAGCAATTGAGCGTAGCAGTTGCCTGCAACTACATGTTCGGCTTCAACTGCGGAGGTGGCGACTAAATGTTGTTTCTTGCTGAACTAAGAAATCAACTTGTGGCAAAGGAACTGCTATGTTTCACTGGTACTCTTCCAATCGATTCTGCATCCTCCAAAGTCTGAATCTGAGTAGCCTTTAAGAACTAGGCTATCATCCTTGGAATACTAAATTCTTAGGGTCTCAGTTCCCTTCTAATATTGAACAATCCACAGAGCTGCATCCATGTGAAACTTCTTCGGATGGGCTTGAAATCTATCACATACTCCAACTGCATAGCTGATGTCGGGTCGGCTGGTAGTTAGGTAAAGAAGTGACCCGATGATTCCTCTGTAGGTTGTGGGGTTGACTCGTTCTCCTTCTCAATCAAGTGTTAACTGGGCACTTGTACTCATGGAATAGTGAGTGTCTTGGTCTTATTCGGGTGATATTTCTTGATCAGCTCCCGGATGTATATCTATTGATTGATAAAGATCCTTTCTGGCATCTATTTCACTTAAAGTACTAAGAAGTAAGACATTTTGCCCATCATACTCATTTGGAAGTTCCATTGCATCAGCTGGGCAAACTTCTCGCAGTTAGCTAGGTTTCTGGATCTGAAGATGATGTCGTCTACGTAGATCTGAACTAGCAACATATTGCCATCATCTTCAATACGGAAGAGACTTATGTTAATCTTCCCTTTTTGAAACCCATTCTTCAGCAAAAACTGAGACAAAGTTTCATACCAAGCTCTGGCAGCTTGCTTCAATCCATATATGAATTTTCTCAGCCGATACACTTTGTCTCCTTGCTTGAAACCAAGCGGCTGCTCTACATAAACTTCCTCTGACAGCTCGCCATTCAGAATTGCGCTCTTCACGTCCATTTGATATGCGATGAAGTTGTGATGAGCTACATAAGCTAAGAACAACCTTATTGCTTCAAGTCTCATAACTGGGGAAAAGGTCTCATCAAAATCTATTCCTTCACATTTCTTTCACTACCAGTCTTGCCTTGTTGTGGGTAATTATGTCGTTTTTATCACTCTTGTTCTTGAAAATGCACTTGGTACCGATCATCTTTTGATGAGTGTGGCGATCTACCAAGTACTAAACGTTGTTGCGGATGAACTCAGCTAATTCTTCTTGCATGGCTGAGATCCAGTCGGGAGACGCAAGAGCTTCCTCTAGCTTGGAAGGCTCTATCTGAGATAGGAAGCTGGTGAAGAAAGCTTCCTAAGACCTTGTGTGGACTGGATCAGTTGCGTTATCCAGAATATCTTCAGCTAGATGGTTTCTTAACAATAGAATGGGCTGGATAACTTCAACAGCTATCGCTTATCTTTCAGTTGTGTTGATTGGTACAACTACAACTCGAATATTCACCAAGTTGTCAGGGATCGATTCCTCCGTCACAGTTCTTCGTTCAAGAACTGGGGTTCCAGTGGTTCCCTCCGTCACAATTCTTCCTTCAAGAACCGGGGTTCCAGTGATTCCCTCCATGTCTATAGATGGAATTGGATGAACTACTTTGGTGCTTTCTTCAGCTGGTTCTCCAACTTCAGTTATGGTTCCCTTGCTTCAGTTGCACCTTCAGCTGGATCATGAATTGAAGTTTCTTTTAAGGTCTTAGCGAGAACTTCTAAATCACAGTCCCTCTCAGTCGTTTGGGCTCCAACTGAGAAAACTAAATCTTGAGCTGGGATTCCAAAAGTATGCCTAGCTGGTTCAGTCAGTTGCACACCACGGGTGTTGCCCAACTGAACTTCAGCATCATTGGCTTCTGAACAGGTCAGAGTCAGTTCTGCAGTATTCCTGCACACCAAGGTAGACTCATAAAAAATAACATTGATGTTATTTTCACAAGAAGGTTTGTCTTGTTAAACACCCTAAACGCTTTGTGAGAGGGGTATCCATATCCCAGGAATATGCCTTCATCAGCTTTAGGTGAAAAACTATTTAACTTCTACTTCTCATTGTTATAGATATAACATGGACAACCAAAAGCTCTAAGATGAGTTAGTGAAGGCTTACGATCCATGTACACCTCATATGGTGTTTTGTTTAGTCGAAGATTAAGGGAGCTGTGATTCTGAGTGTAGCAAGTTGTGCTGATTGCTTCAGCCCAGTAGCTTTGACCAATCTTTGCTTTAGATAGCACTGATCACGTAGCTTCCTTTAGGGTTCGATTCCTTCTTTCTGCAAGGCCATTCTGCTGCGGTGTCCTTCGAGCTAAATGCTTATGACTGATCCCTTGCTCCATGCAGAAGTCCATAACCGGCCCATTGCAGAACTCCGTCCCAATATTCAATCTGATCTTTGTAACCTTGCAGCTCTTCTCGTTCTGAATCTTTAGGTACAGCTCCGGTAGTGCCATCTTCACTTCAGCTTTGCTCCGCAGAAACTCTACCCATGTGTATCTTGAGAAGCTGTCTATGACCACCAGGGTATAGCTCTTTCCTCCTACTGATTGGGGAGTAAATGGCCCAAATATATCCATGTGAAAAGGCTCTAAAACTCTGGATGTGCTTGGCTCAACTATCTTACCTTTGAAGGAAGCCTTTGTCTACTTACCCAGTTGGCAAGCTCCACACACTCCTTCCTTCTTCAGCACTTTAGCTGGAAAACCTTCAACTAGGTTGTGCTTGACCAGATAGTTGATGGTCTTGAAATTCAAATGGTTAAGTCTTTTACGCCATAGCCAGCTGATCTCCGTTAAGATGCAGGAGACGACGCAAGATCTAGAACTGCCACTCTCCTAGTCCACGATCTACAATCCTTCTTTTCTGATCCCTCGAAAGATGGCTTTCTTGGAGATTTTATCCTTGATGTAGCACTCATTCTTCGCGAATACCATCTTATACTCGTGCTCTCCAAGTTGACTGATGTTTACTAGATTATGCTTGAGGTTAGTCATAAGTGAGATACCATGCAGGGTAACTCCGCGATGGACACGATTCCTAATGCGACGATCTTCACCCTGTAGTTATCCCCAAAAATTACTGACGACCCGCTGATTGGAATGAGATTTGACATAATATCTTTGTTGCCAGTCATATGCCCTGAGTAGCCACTGTCCAAGATCCGAACATCTGAAATCTTCCGCAGCTGGTAGCTCATCTCCAAGACCTGCAGTCATAGAGAAAATCTCTAGGTACCCGTCTTTATTTCGGGTCCTGAGGTATCAGCACAATCATGAACCCTTCCAAAATCTATACTTGTCTTATTATCACGCTTTTGACCACCTGGGCCGCTTGTTTCACTGCCTTCTTTTTCAACCTTCTTTCAAAATGCACTCAGTTATGATGTTTTATGTCAAAGCGTGCATTTGTGTGTGTTTTGCTTCTGAACTGAGTTCTTAGCAAAACCTCGGGGAGCTGGCTCTGGATGTGTGCAGACATCTGCCTTGGGTTTCTTCGGAATGAATCCTTACCCAGGGTGGTTAACCCTTCCATTCTGTCTTTGTTGCTGGTTAGTTGAGGTCTCTAGTCAGGTTTTCCTGAACTAGGTTGTCTCCAGTTAGGTTTAGCATAACTGGGTGGTTTCCAATTAGGTTTCCCATAACTGGGGTAGGAAGCAGGTAGTGCCTTAGGCAGCTGAGGTTTCTTCAACTGTCCAGCTTTGCAAAGGACAACTGGTTTTTTAGTCAGCTGGGCTTTCTTTAACTGAGCTACTTTAGAAACTACAGCTGGCCTAGAAGGCTGGCCAGTTGTATCTCAACTGGCTGCAATACTATCTTTTCCTTATCCTTGTTCATGCACAAATAAGATTTGTGATTTAAAATTGATGAGTAATGACCTAACCCACCCTTTTCTGTGCAAGATTTTTGAATACTTAGCAGATGTTCTAAATCTTTTGAGCTTTTGTTACAGAATTTTATCTTGGTCAAGGTTTTTGGAGTTTAGGGTTTCCAACTCAGCTATGCGATTTTTTAAATCAGTTTTTAGAGCTGAGTTTTCTACATTAAATTTTTCATTGACTGCTTCTAATGATTGAGCTTTCTCAAGTTCAGCAGTCAGTTTTAAGACTTGCTCCTTTAACGAAGTATTTTCATGAGTAATTTTGCTTTGAAGCATGCACATGTACTTGAAATCTTTTGAAAGTGATTCTAATGATAGGTCCTAAGAATTAGAATGGCGCAGCTCTGAGTCCTCAATTTTCTGATCAGGCACATGCAAAGCTAATGAGGAATTAGTAACCTCATCCTCAGTTGAGGCAATTTCAGTATCCTCTATTCTGATGTTAGCCATGAATGCCACCAAATGTTCGTCATGATCAGAACTGGCAGCTGACTCAGAATCTACTTCATCATCATAAGGAATGTCGGGCATCTCGTTCTTGTCAGCATTGCTTGAGCATATGCCTTCGACACCCTTTTTTGGAAGCTTTTCTAAGCTTAGCTCGCTCTTCTTCACCTATCTGAGGACAATCAAATTTTAGATGGTTAGGAGAGTTACATTCAAAGCAAGTACGTTGTTGCCATCTTAAGAACTGAGACTTCTCGGTGCTCTTCTCCTCTTGAGCAGTTGTTTGGGCTCTGCTCTTAACCTTCTCCATCTTTTTGGTGATGATCCGCATCTGCTCCTCTAGTTCTTGAATCGAGCTCGCTGGAGACTTCTCAGCTGACATCGAAGGTTTGTCGGCTGGGGTTGGTGATGTAAAAGACTGTCGCGGCGGCTTGCGGGGTGAGAACAATTTTTTTGCAATGAACAGGGCCGCATCCCCCCAGCTTAGATGACTCATGGGTACTCTTCTTAGATTTGTGCTCGTTTAGGCGAGCTAGATCGAACTCATATGGTCGGAAGGAGGTGAATACATCCTTTTTGGGCAATTTTGACAGATCTCTTTCCTTAAGAGTTGTCATCTTTACAAACTAATCTTCTCTTGGCATCCTCACTAAGATCTTTGCATTCATCTCAGCTACGGGATAGGTAGGGCCCATAGCTGTAAGCTCGCTGACGATGGAGTTGAATCTCACCTCCATCTGCACAATAGATTCTCCAGTTAGCATAACAAAATATTCATACTTTTCCACGCAAACCTGGAGTTTATTTCTTATGATTTTATCTGATTCTGTACACAGCTCTTCGAGGAAATCCGAAATCTGCTTAGGTGAGTCGCAGTTGGAAATGTTCTACATTATGTCATCATCAATCGTTGAAAAAGTAATATCATGAGGAAGATATTCTAGCTGGTGACGACGCTTGTCCTCCGTTGTCCACTTTGTATGAGGCTTCTCGATATACTCGGGTTGATCATTGTTTTGTCAATTTGTGTGGACTTTCTCAATGTAGATTGAGCCTTCAGATATTACTTGCCACATGTCTTCGTGTTGAATGAGGAGGTGAGCTTTAACATGCCTTTTCCAGCTGGCGTAGTTTTCCACCGATAACTTAGGCAATCTGCTTGTGGACACCATATCTTTTCTCTAAAAAACCAAAAAATCCTGCTCTCAACAAGTGTAAGGAATGGATCTGGTCCTTCTCAAAACAGTTAGTCTTTTGGACCAACTGCTCTGATACCACTTGTTGGTCCCAAATCAGAGTTTATAATAAAGTTACGGAAGTTAGTGAATAAGTGCGGAATTAAAGTAGGCTCAATATTTTATCTCAACTGACTTGTGAGAAGTCAGCTAGGTCTTTAAAAGTTGTCGAGTAGGATTAGGGTTTCTTTCAGCTATACTCCAGCTACAGTTGATAGCTGGGTTTTAAAATAATTATAATAAATGATGTAAATGACTGAAATCTGTAAAAAGAATGGATAATATAGAGGTTCGGATGTGAAAATCCTACGTCCTCTCTTCTTTCTCCACGAAGGGAATTCACTATAGAAGAGTTGTACACGGTGTTTTAACACAGTTTACAAGCACATATCATCTCTAACAGGAACTACCACCATTAGCTAAAGCTTTACCGGAATCCTTCCTAGGCTTTTTGCTCAGCAAATTGAAGGTTTGTGTTCCCTTCATGAACGTAGATTGGTTTGGTTTATGTCTCAGATATGAATATCTGGGACGTCTCAGAAACCTTTAGCTGAAGATAGCTTCGGAAACCTTTAGCTGAAGATAGCTTCAGGTTCTCCAGTGGGTCTCGAGTTAGAAACTCGGAAAGCTTAGAAAGCTTTAGAGAGAGAGATTGCTTGATTTTAGAAAGGCTCTCGTGATCGTTGTCGTTGTGTAACTTTCTCTCTTCTGTTGACTCCTCTATTTATAGGCCAGGTTTTAAATAGTATCCCTTGGAAAGAACGGGACGCTCGATCGCTTTCAGCATCAGAAAGTATGAACGTTTATTGTACCTTTAGCAGGCTTTATCAGCTCTTTATCCATTAGTCCATCAGCTTCGGGTATTGACCGCTGGATAATAGCCGGCTGTTAGACTACTTTTTAAGGAAACATCCTGAAGGTCAGCTTTGAGTACTTTTGAACATTCCTCTTTTGTCTCAGTTGTGTGAGGAATAACTGGACTTAACAACTGACTCAACTGAGGTCTAAATAAACATTTTCTGGGACTGAGTTAGCTCTACTCTGTAGTCAGCTTTTGTGAGTCAACTCAGTTGTTAGTTCAGAATGAACTCAAGTTGTATACCTCACAACTGATTGAGCAGTTTGTGGCCTTTAAGCTACAGCTGGAGGAGTTAGCTGTGATATCTCACAGCTGGATAGACACAGTTGTGGTTTTTAGTTGAACTTGATCTTCTTAAATCTTCAAGTCTTGAATTCTTCCAGCTCCAGCTCTCCGCGAACCTAAGCTATTACAAATTCAATCCTATACATACTTACAATCTAAGATCAGTTCTATATTAATAGTGTTTAACATCACTCAAAATACAATTATTCCTAATCAATCTCTACTTGATTTTTTTACACATCCCAAATTAATATTTATGATACTTCTAAAAAAAAATAATATTTATGATAGTTGTCGGATGTTAAGCTTGTTGCTTGTGAAGTTATCTTTTTAGCTTTCATATTCAAACAACTTATCCATCAAATAGGGGAAACAAATACCAAGCAATCATTTATTGATTTATTTTTACACGTTCAATTTTATAAAAATATTTTTGTCCCTATAATTTTATCATATTACTTTTCCAAACAATTATTCTTTCGATGTAAAAATTCCTAAACTAGTCAAAATCTTTATGAAATTATCAATTTAAATAATTAAAATATATTCATTCTTTTATATCAACAATATATAGACATATTTTAATTTCATCTACGATAATCTTTAATGTCCTCATTGTATATTAAAAATTACTTTCAATATATAGTCATATAACTTAACTTTAACTAAAATTTTATGAGATTAAATATTCAAAATAGATTATATAAATATTGGATTATCTATATAAATACTAATATAAATGTTAATCGAGCAAACCCATCAAACTATCGGGATAGCCCTATCTATTCGGACCGATCCATTCGATAATATGGGCATTCCTCTGGTTAATATCTCAAATCAGTATATGAAATTAGGAGCTGCTCAAATGGGCAATGTGGATGCTCAAATATGGGATATGCTTGATATCAAGCCTACATACAATCAAGAAAATGGGTGATGTGAAACCATCACTGAATATGATTATCCTATGGCTTGTGGAAAACGTGGGATCTCCTCAAACGGGCAATGTGGATGCTCAAATATGGGATATGCTTGATATCAAGCATATGATTATAATACAATCAAGCACACATGCTGAAAAGAAAAAAAATCTCAACCGTAGCTTTCATTTGATACTGTAGCTCAAATACATTCCTATTTCCTATGGGAGGTTTTTTCCTATAGGATCTGAACCAATTGCCACTTTCGCTTTCATCCATGGTTTCCCATCGGAAAAAAATTCAGTCCACATAAATATTAAACTCTATGAAGGCGAATAACAAAATGATATCCCATGAAACTAAAACACCGATTTATTCGGTTGTGAAAAAGATAATGGTGATAATAACTACATTAAGTACTAACTACCGAAAATAATGTTTTAAATATATAGACGGAATTCCAAAAATACCCAGCCAAATATAAATCTGGCGCATATTTGTAATAAATATCTGATGGAAGTATAAAGGGTAGGAGAAAGAAGATAACGCAGAAACAAAATATAAATTCAATAACAAAGAAAACTGAGTTTACACAGAAACCTCGTCTAGCTTGAAGCTGCTGTAATCTGATGCAGTTCTGATACGTAATTTTTTTCCTCTCCCTTTATTACATCTCTAAAGGAGATAAAATAGTAAAAGGAATCCTAACCCTAATATGGCCCATGGGTGTAAAGTCCAGGAGTGTTATTTCAACCCTAAAGCTAAATAAAATAAATCCTAAAATCTAAATAAATCTCGCTGACAACTCCTTCCGTGTGCGAAACAGCCTTATCCTCAAGGCTGAAAATCCTCGTCAAGAGATGTTGGAAAAGTATTCTAAAGTAGGTCATGAGTTTCTCCTATTTACTGGAGGGCCTTACGTCGTCATTCAATCATTCAAGCTAAGCACATAGGGTGAATAAATCAAGGGCTTCCTCCCGAGTAACCCTTAACCTAATATCAATGTGTAACCCACGAAGGAACATACTGCGGAGATGAATCTCCGTGAGTCCATGTACATGTTCTATATGAGCTACAAAACCATTAAAACAATCATCTATCGAACCAGTTTATGTGGGGTCCAACAAAGTTTCAAAAGGATCGGAGAGTCGATTATCATTAAAGAGAGCTGAGAGTTATGTGGTAAAATCCAGCCATGACATACGCGGCTTGCAGCGCATCAACCATCGTATCCAATGGAGTGCAGCAGCCTCCATGGCAGCCAAAGCAATATTGATTTTCTCGGCATCGGTAGCTGGATGGAGAATAAAATATTGGTCAACCCGAGATAACCAATCTACTGGGTTTTCTTTTGGAAAGTTGGAATCTCAAACCGGCACGGAACTATAACAAAAACAACTTGCGGCTACTCCACCTGAGGCGGCTCAACAGGGACATCCAAATTAGAAGACTCGGTGTGGGCATGGGGCAATATACGATCCTCGTTCGGGATGAGAAACAGATCGTAGGCCAGGAATTAACGCGGAAGAAAAGCAAGTTGATTATTTGAAACTCGTCACCTTTGAATGACAAATTCGAGTGTCGTAGACACAAAGAACTCCCATGACCCAAGAGATAAGCGCACCTAACAACAACGAGTATAAGCAAAGACGCCACAAAAGAATGTGAAAGTTCATTTGATAAGTCGAAGATAAATTTCTTCGGTGTTCGAAAGAAATTCGATGAGTTTATTGAATAGAGAAATTTTCACACGAAAAATCAATATATTGATTAGAAAACTAAACTTGTAAAAGTCTACAATGAGGTCTATATATAGGCGAAAAATCCCTAAATCTAATAAGGAAATAAGATAAATCTAATCTACCAAAACGATATCAAGTCTAATAAGGACATAAGTCTAAAATTCATCCAAAATAAGTCTCCAAAACACATCTGCTCAAAAACGACATGAATAGTAACTTGGACTGAGATATTCTTCATGGTTC
>AYJT01048710.1:0-17084 GCA_001278415.1 Ocimum tenuiflorum
CGAGAGGAGAGACGCAAGGCAGAAGTAGCGAAAGAGGCGGCGAAGAGGCAGCAGCGCCTCTTGACCACTGAGAATGATAAGCTTGTCCACGAATTCAAGGTCAAGATGTTTGACCTCGAGGCGTAGGTGGCTGCGGGGACGACAAGGACGGAGGAGCTCGAGACGGAAGTGAATGGCCTCCATCTTAAGTTGAAGAAGGTCAAGGAGCAAGCGGTAGAGCTCGAAAAGAAGTATGTCGCCAAGCATCTGAGAGAGAGTACTTCGATAAGCTTCAAGTGTCAGAGAAGGTTCTCGAGGATGCTTGACAGGGGGTCGGCCTTGACCTCCTATCCATCTTAAGAGGACCGTCGGGGGTAGAAATTCATGAGGAGCTTGCTAAGTTGATCGAGGATGTCATCTATGGCAAGATCCTCGAGCTTGAACCCGGGTTCGACGTGGAGCAGGTGAAGAAGGCCTTGGCGGAGAATGTAAAATAAGAAGGAGTCGGCTTGGACCTGAATGTTGATCACTCGGCCGACCACATCGTAGTCTCTGACCAAGTGCTTAAGGTTCCTGCACCGATACTCGAGGATCCCCAGGACTTGACGCCCTCTGCCTAGACTTAGTGTTTTTTGTTTTTAAACTTTTAATTAATATGTAATATTGAATGATACTCTGACTCTTTTGCCCTATTATTTTATTGTTTATTATGAATAGATGCTTTGTGTTTCACATGTTTGAGTGTCTATCTCATTTTACTAATTTTTACACTTTTAATTGATTATGCATGCATGCTTGCTGTCGTGCTAAGTTAGGAATGTACCGACTTATTGGTCACACCAACTGGGTCTCGTCGTGCTTCGTTGCCACTTGAGTTCCTCGATGTCTTCAAGCTTCTTTTGCTCTCGAACTGTACTGTCTTCGAGATCACCAGTCCCTCACACAAAAATTTAAACAAAAACAAATGAGTATTAAATCGGGGGTGGAGACCGAGGAAATAAGGTTGTAATTCATCAATTGGTTAAGTACAGACTGGGCAGATATTAAAATTAATATTTTTTCAAATATTTTACATTCCATGAGTAGGGAATTCAAACACCCTCTAGAATCGAGAGAATATACACACCGCTTCCGATGACTTGCTCGATGTGATATGGGCATTCCCATGTTGCCCTAGCTTGCTGGTATTTGCCTCCTGAGTACTCAGGAAGACTCGACGCAGCACCCAATCTCCTACTAAGAATGAACAGGCGTACACTGACTTGTCGAGATATCTTGAAACTTGCCTCTGCCGCATGGCAATTCGTTGTGCTGCCCTCTCTCGACGCTCAACCGACAGGTTGAGATTTAACATCATTTGCAGCTTGTTGGACTCCGAATCAAATGATTATACCCCAGGACTACCCTTCGCGACCTCGCACGGAGCAACTGCTTCTACTCCGTAGGCCAGGGCAAAAGGGGTTTCACGAGTAACTGTCTGATAAAAAGTGCGATAAGCCCACAATGCAGCTAGCAACTCCTCCACCCACTTAGATTTGTGCTTATCAAGCTTTTTCTTCAGAATCCTGATTATCGTCTAATTGGTCGATTCTGCTAGACCATTGGCTTCTAGATATCTGGGGTAGGCAAAGTCAGATAAATACCCCAATCGTTGTAGAAGTCCTGCAGTCTTTGGCTGATGAACTGAGGACTATTATCAATATGGATCTCTCTAGGTACGCCAAACCGATATAGAACATTTTTCCACAAGAACTAATGACCTCAGTATCCCTTATCCGGGACATAGCTGCTTCTACCCACTTGGTGAAGTAGTCAGTAACCAAAAGGACATACTCTTTCCGCCCCGCCCCCGGGGTAATTTCTTTACAATGTTCATTCCCCATTGTGCAAAAGGCCATGCAGGAAAACTCGAGTACAATGGTCTAAGACGACCATTGCTCGACCCCTCGAACCTCTGACACTTGTCACAACTTCTCTGAAACTTCTCAGAATCCTCTTTTAATGTTGGCCAATAGAATCCTGTTGAGTATGCTCGATGTATAAGGTTTTGACTACTCGAGTGGTTGCCACAAGCCTCACTATGCAAATCTTCGATAACATCAAACCGTTGCGCTCGACTGATACATTTGAGCAGTGGCCCTTGGAAGGATCTTTTGCACTACTGGTCGTTGATCAAGGAAAAACAACCCACTTTCCTTCAAAGCTTAAGAGCTGCGATCTTATCATCTAGGATTACTCCCTCCTTCAAGTATTTTTAACATCTCAGTGCTCCAATCATCCACGTCCTCAACAATTGATGCTACCATACACTTGGGCTCATCCTCCTTCATTGTAGGCCACTACACGACTAGTAGCGGGATGGACCTACTTTCTCTGGTGATGGCACCAACTGCAAGGTTGGCGAGCGCGTCTGCGTGCACGTCCCATTTCTTGGGAACGTGCAACACATTGACACTCTCAAAATTTTTTGTCTTATTCTTCAATAGATCGAGGTACAGCTAATGTTTCAGACTTCTCACCTAGAACTTGCCTGAAAGATGCTTAACCATGAGCTGTGAATCACTTTGTACGAGCACGCATGAAACTTTGAATTCCAAGGCTAGTCGCAGCCCAAGTATCACGACCTCGTACTCTGCTTCATTGTTCGTTGCATCGAATAAGAATCGGAGGGATCTCTTGACGACCTCCCCCCTAGGCACATTTAGAACTAGTCTGGCTCTACTCCCCTCCTGATTTCTTGCACCATTGACAAACAACATCCACGATGGCTCTTCCATGTTTGATACACTTAACAGTTCTCGCTCGGCCTCAAGGTGGAGGCCGATTGAGAAATCTGCCACAAAATTCGTCAGGATCTAGGACTTGATTGTTGAATGAGACTTGAACTCAGTCCATATCCTCCTAACTCCATGGCCCATTTCATCATTCATCCGGTCAAATCAGGTTTGACGAGCAACGGTCGCAGAGGGAAGGTGGTAACGACTTTGATGGGATGAGCTTCAAAGTACAACCTCAATTTCCTCGAGGCGTTGACTAGCGCAAGTACAAGCATCTCGAGAGCTGTGTACCAAGTTTTTGCACCGGCCAACCTCTTGCTAACATAATAAACCAGGTGTTGTCTCTCCTTACTCTCGCGGACAAGAACACCGCTCACTGCCGACTCGGAGACCGCTAGATATAACAACAATGGTTCCTCTAGTGCGGGTTTTGACATTAAGAAAAGGTTAGATAAATACCTCTTTAACTCTTTGAATGCTGAGTCACAAGCGGCCGTCCACTCAAACTTGCTGGCTTTCTTCAATGCCTTGAAGAACGACTACGTTCTCTCTTAATATTTGGACACAAACTTACTGAGTGCTGCCAACCTCTCAATCATACGTTGAATCTTTTTTGCACTCATAGGGGTTTGGAGGCTCCTAATAGCTTTGATTTGGCTTGCTCTGCTTCGATGCCTCTCCGAGTTACGAGATACCCCAGAAATTTCTCAGATGTAGCGCCGAAAATGCACTTTCCCGAGTTCAACTTCATGTTATACTTGTTAAGAATCCCAAATGCCTCCCGAAGATGGGTAAGGTGATCCTTTGGTTCTGAGGATTTCACTAACATGTCGTCGATGTACACCTCCATAGTTTTCTCAATTTGCTCAGCGATCATCCTATTCACAAGCCTTTGATACGTCGACCCAGCTTTCTTTAGTCCAAACGACATGACGCGGTAGTAGTAAATTCCTTTGTTGTTCATGAACGGGGTTTTCTCCTGATCTTTCTCGTCCATCATGATCTGATTGTAACCCAAGAAGGTATCCATGAACCACATCATACCGTGGCCGACCGACGTATCAACTATCCGGTCTATATGCGGGAATGCGAAAAGGTCCTTCGGACACGCTTTGTTGAGATATGTATAATCAATGCAGACCCGATTCTTACCATTCTTCTTCTTTACCACTGCAACATTAGATAACCATTCCGGGTATTTAACCTCCTAGATCGCTCGGATCTTGAGGAGTCTATCCACATCCTCATCCACTGCTTGATTTTTTTCAGGGGCGAATCATCACCGCTTCTATTTGACTGGTTTGAAGGTTGGATCCAGCTTGACTTATGAGTTGTGATGCTAGGATCAATCCTAGTCATATCCTCATGTGACTAGGTGAAGGTCTTTCTCTCAGCTGTGAGAAAGTTGACGAGTTGCCTTCTTAGATTTGAGGCCAGGTGTGCTCCGATGAACGTTTTCCGAGTCAGTTCATGTGGATCTATTGAGATCTCCTCCACACCCTCTTTCTCGGCCATATCTGATGGATTGAGCTTGGATTCGGCCTTAGGGAAAGCCAAAACTATCAGATCCAAAGATTCAGGGGCGACTTCCATTGTATTCGCCGTGTGAGGGAAGAGTGTGATTGATAATTCGAGAATTTGAGATCGGAAATGGAATTTTGAGCGAGGAGATGAGTGATAAAAACGTTGGGATTGGGATTTTTGATAGAAATCATCGCCTAGAGCCCCACGGTGGGCGCCAATTTGTGAGGTTCATTTTTTGTCGGAATTGATTTGAGGCTCTAGGTTTGATTACAACCGAACACCGCGACTTTCAGGAAGGTTTATAGGCCCCTCGAACGAACTGACTGATATTTTATATATAGAAGAGGGGTGAATTACAGAGGTTTTCCGACGGTCTGCATCGGAAGAATTACAGAGAACATGCTCTTTGTTACAGGGTGCAAATGAGCTACAGGGCAAAAGTAAAGGTGATGTATGTGTATAATGTGTGACTGTAGCTGACTAGTCATTTATTTATACAACAAGTACAGAACAAATCTAAATAGAGTCACGCTTTAGGTGCCATGGAATTCGTTAGAGTCAATCTTTAGGTGCTATGCTGACTCAGCAAAGGAATCATTCTGGATCCTTCATGTACGTGCACAAGCATGTGGTCAGTGTTGTGCGGATTTTGTGAGAGAGCTCGAGGGTTCTAGGTTGACGAGCATCGAGGATTAAGGCCTTTCAAGGGTCTTCATCCTTGCCTTGCTTCTGGTTTACGGGCTCTTTTCGGGGTCGACGGCTACTGCTCGAGGTCTTTTCTGTCTTATTCTAATTTTGGCGGGCAGTCGAGGGCCCGGTTTCATGGTCTTGAGATTTTGACCCTCAACATATATTATTCTTGTATATGTTCATCGAATTTTGTCAAAACTTAAAAAATTTTGAGAATGAATATGTTGGTTGAAGATGGATAAAATTATTACAAATATTTAAGTGGTCTATGCTAATTTTATAAATACTTTTTATATTTATGATATATTTTTTGAGCAAATTTTATATTTATGATAAGCTACGTGTGATAGAGAAATTTTTTTTGGGTATCTTGCCCACCTAAGCTAGGTGATGTTTAAGAAAGAGAAAGAGTATTAAGTCCTAGCTAGCTGGCGACAAATATTGTACAAATATCCATTTTTGGGATTTGCACGCACTAATAATGTTGACATTAAACTATTAAGAGAGAAGATGTCTACAAATATTATACAAGTTGAATTTAGATAGGAAGTACTGGAGTTACGATGATGTCTGCAGCGATTCAGGCAGTTCAGCTCCCCACCATCACCAACCGAATCCGTTGGAAAACCTGCGAATGCCGTCTCTTATAACAGGTATATACATACCCACATTCCTTATCAAATGATCATTGATATATCAGCTAGCTTGCTGAAAAATAATCAATCATTTGCGTGATGAAAATAGGAGGTTTGTTGTCAACTGTGTTAGTCGTGATGAAAATAGGAGGCTCAAAGTGTTCGAGTTGCTCAAATCTGAGCTCTTGAATGACCCTATCTTTGAGTGGACCAATTATTCTCGCCAGTGGGTGGAACAAGTATGTTTTCTTCTCATATTTGGATGCCCCCACTTTCGTATTTTGTAGCAATTCAATTGACCTTATTTTTTGGATTTTACAAACCGATGAAAAATAATTACATCTTATAAAATTTTCAAAATAGTTTGATTCAGTTTACAAAGTAACTCACTGAAGAGTAAACTATATATCGAATTAGATTAGATTGAAGGTCGAATGATAAGTCCCATTTGTTATCGAATAAACTAGCTAGTCAACGAAATTTATTTTGAATTCGATAATTTTAAAAATGTGTCTTACTACTATGATTTTGTTACTTTTCATATAAAATTACTCGTGTTTGTATTACCTTTCATACATTATACATACACGTGTTCGAATAAAAATATTATATTCATGACAAATACAAGCTCGACGTCGTGTATTTTTTCGTAAGCTTAATACCTTGTATTCGTATATGCATTATTGTGGTGCAATGGTTTCAACAATGTGTATGGCGTGGTGAATGGTGATGTATTTTGTAAAAAATATATATTAATCTGATTAAATATATATTGTGTGTTTCAGGATTTTAGATAAAGTGAAATCATTGTTTTATATTACTAAGTTCCAATCCTACATCTACACTTGGTTCTCCTGAACCCATAATCATTTAATGAGTAATTCCATATCCACTGAGTAATTTACAGGAGAGGAAAAAACAGGCTTGCTAAACTTGCTTATCATTTATCATTTATATTCTTATGGACCTTGATTGTTTGTTGGCAGATGATAGACTACAATGTGCCTCAAGGTGTGTTTCTATAAGCCTAATTTTGAAAGACATTTTTTCCATTAAAAGTGTTCAATTTGCTGTAAATCGAGGTGTCGTTGGCAGGAAAGTTACTACGAAGTAATGCACTGATGAACTGCTACACGTCACTAGAAGAAGGTGAAGACATAAGTGAAGATCAACTGTTTCTTGCAAGTGTTCTTGGATGGTGTATTGAATGGGTATGCATGCTCATTTTAATTATTTCTATTTCTATATTTTTGGGGGCAAATCAATTATTTCTCCAAGCAAACTCTTGTAACAGCTTCAGGCATCCCTTCTAATTCATGACGACATTATTGATAATTCTGAAACTCGGCGTGGTCAAGCATGTTGGTATAGAGTCCCCAAGGTTCGTCTTTTTATTTTTTTTGTAATAAAAGAATATTAAGGTTTATTATTTTTTTTTAATTACTGATATTCAATTCCTACATATTGTAGTAGGTTGGTAGTATTGCCATAAATGATGGAGTTGTGCTTCAATACCAAGTACCAAGAATTCTCACCAAACACTTTGGGAAAAAACCTTACCACTTGGATCTCCTCAACTTGATTAATGAGGTGATGATGATCAATAACTTTTGTTTTTCTTCTATCAGCAAATTTTGTAATCGCATGATATGAATTGCTTCTAGGTGGCATATCGATCTGTTTTAGGGCAGATGATGGATGTAATAACCACTGTTGAAGGAGAATAAGATTTATCGAAGCACTCATGGACCCTGTAAGGGATAACATCCATTAGACGTCGAAAAAGAGAAGCCTGTAACTAATTAGTGCATACATTTTGCAGACATCGTCTTATCACCCTTAGCAAGACATCATATTACAGTTTTTACCTTCCAGTGAGTGGGAACTGTCCTAATGAAAATTTATGTAAATTTGCATTTCTTTTTCTAGAAAATGAAATATAGTACTTAAAAGTTCCATATAAACTGCATACATAGGTGGCATGTGCGCTCCTACTAGCTGGTGAGAATCTTGATGAGCATACGAACGTGAAGGATCTGCTCTGTGATATGGGAAACTACTTTCAAATGCTGGTAAGATTAATATCTATCACGATGTTGAGTTTTGAATTATAGTAACATGTTCAAAGCATTTCTCATTAGTTCTTGAAAATATTCTGTAACATTTAGCTAGAGAATAATGAATACTGATCTATATATTAATTATATCATCATTCGCATATAATGTAGCGGGTTTAAAATAAGATATAACAAAACACTTCACCAGCTTGAAGTATGAGTATCTTATGGTTAAAATCCGTTATTTTTTAAAGGATGTGACAAAATAATTTTCGGAAGAGATTTACATTTTACAGTACACTACTATGAAGAAATATTCAGAACAACATACAAAGAACAAATTATATACACAATAACAGTTCTATCTTATAATTATCTCTCAACCTAAATTCTATCCCTTTTGACTTAATTAGTACACATTCTCCTCGAACTACATCGAATGTTGAGTTTTTAGTTTAAGAGAATAATCAAATTCGAATATTTAGTTTTTAGTTTAAATAATTTAAAAAAGAAAAAGAAAAAAAGAAAATAGTGTCAGAAAGGCGGGGGAGGGAGGGGGATGAGTGTTGTTTGCAGCCTGGCTCACCCTAGATCCCCTGTTACACAATGATGTTAAACATTGTGTTTACATTATTTGGATTATTGACAAGTGTATCAACCAAGGGAGATTAATTACGGTAGAATCTTTCTTTATTAGAGACGTGATTTATCTCCATTAATTTATACACTTATCAATAATTCAACCAATGTAACATTATTATGTAATAAGGGATTTGGACCGGACTCGGCCAACCCCACATAAAACAAACAAGTAAATTGCAATATTTGGTCTTATAGGACAAAGTTTCATTTCATTTGGTTTCAATAGTTTATTTTCCGTCTCATGCCTCCATTTACTCCTATAATTAACGATTTTTGCCATATTTAGTTTAAAGAAAACTTGTATTTTAGGTCTCTTTAATATAATTCATCCAGAATAAGATAAATAAAAAAAAGAACGAAAGTGAACTTATGATGATCTTCATGCAATTTTTTAGGACTGACAATGCAAAAAGATCATTAATTTTGGGATCAATATGAAAGTATCGAGTATGGTGCTAAAAATGCATCCATCGGAACCAAAATAAACTAGGACCATATTTAGTCCCTTCGGGGACGTTCCGGTGGTGGAGATTCATGTGTAAAGACACTTTGTATGAGAGAGGTCTAGGATTCGAATTCTCACTTTCCCATCCCAAACTCAAAAAAAAAAAAACACTAAGACTATGTTCTAAGACATCGTAAATACAATTCACTCGAAGACAAAATTTGTACATTTTGCCATTTTGATTGATGTGGAAAGTCTACTTTCTTAGCATTAACAGTAATTATGTTGTGGTCACATCCATATTTGTGGTTAGGACGACTACCAAGATTGCTTTGGAGATCCTAAGATATCTGGAAAGGTACTGATCTAGCCCTAAACACTTATTCTTTGTATGATGGTATCTATTTATATCATAATAATAGTTTAGTTACAATTTTTTAATAAGCAATCATATTGCCAGATGGGATCAGATTGCAAGTGTTCATGGCTAGTTTTGCAATCTATGGAGCTTTGCAACGATGAGCAAAAGAAAGTTCTACCTGTAAGAAATACACAATAAGTATATCGTTGTGTGTGTTGGATATAAATTATTAATAACTAATTAATAAGTGGGATGATTTTTTCTCTCTGTTTTTTTTTTTTTTATCAGGAGCACTATGGGAAGGCAGATCCTACAGATGTTGCGAAAGTTAAAGCTATATATAATGATGTGGGTGTCCAAGGCGTGTGTATCTAACAGACAATTATCATCAATTACGACGACGTTATACCTCCAAAGCTGTGCATGCAATTTGGGCAACATATGAAGGATCTTGCATGTCTGCTGTAACAAAACACACAGTAACACAACTTACAATACAGTTTTTACTATCCAATAGTTATGTTAAACAAAAACTTCTTGTAAACAAATTTGGTCTTTTCATGCAACACCAGAGTTAGCCTTGTAGTCATCCAACGTTTTGTATACTGTAGTTTAATGTTTCAGTTTATGTGGTTACCTCAAGCATGCACATAAAATCACCCGCACACGCCTTGGACAAGGTATATGAATAAATGAGTTAAGCTAATTTTTCTCCAACTAGAAAATAGATCGTTCAAATGAACTCTTTGAGTTTGTAATCAAGCACGTTAACTAAATATTAATATAAAATATATAATTCATTGTAAAAAAAAAAACTCACGTCTACTAGTAATAGAATTTTCCTTTTCCAGACATACCGATAGCATCACTAATTACTGTTTGTGGTGGATTAGCTATAATTTTTTTTGTTGAAATAATTGAAGTTATCTTAGGTTGTATATAAATAATAAAATTATCAAAGTGCAAGATAAATGTGTAAGATAATATCATTTGAAGAGTTAAGTTAAATATGTATAAATATCGTCTAATAATATAAAAATATAGTATATGTATTATTTTATGTTTAAAGACCTTCATTTTATTTACTCTTCATTCATTTGGAGGGTCAAATTATTAAAAATAAAACAAATATTTACTTTACACAGATAATGAGCACATGTGTGTTTATGGTTTAGAGTTCTTATCCCATCTATAAAAGTAAAATAAATATTCGAACGAGTACAACATACAAAAAGTTTAAATATTTAGAAAAAGAATATTATTCTTAGATTTCAAAATATCTTCTTATATACAAATTTCAATATTATCATTATTTCATATGCATACAATATTCTTGGTCAATTTCTGTTTTTACAATGAGGAATTTTTTTAATAAATATTATTTAAAACTTATATTTAGGGATGGTAATTTTTGACACGACACAATAACGCGATATGAACACGCACGATAATAATGGGTTAGTGTTGAGACTTAACGGGTTTATGTCATTATCGTGTCGACCAGTTAATGACACAAAAACTTCTGTAATGTTAGTGTTATCCATTAAACAAATCATGTTCATGTCATGTCTTGTTCGTGTTACCAGTTAAGAATTTAATAAAAATATTTATATTTTATTTATCAAATTCTTATTGGATCAGACTCTTAACAGATTATTTTCATGTCATGTTCGTGTCAGTTTGTGCTATCGTGTTGATCAAATTGAGTTCTTATCAGATCATATCGTGTTTGAGTCGGGTTTGTGTCGTGTTCGTGTTTAGGGTTTAACGAGTTGTGTCATGTTCGTGCCAACTGTCGTGGGCTTATACTTCGTGCTGGAGAGCTCGGATTTGGTGCCTAGATCGCACACGATGCCCTTGTTGACCACGTCCAGCAAAATCCGGTAAATGGGCTTCAAGGAGCTCTTTGGAGTCTGCAGCTTGAACTGCATCTGACCCTTCTTCGATAAATCCTTCCACCTGTTCCAGTGGGTCTCCTCTGGCTTAGTGGAACCTGCCAGGTTGGTGGAGATGTACACTCCATCTTGGGATAGCCCAAAATGTTAGGCGAGAAAGGCTGGAGAGATGGTGATCCTTGTCCTGTATTCTTTGGTGGTGAAGGACTGGGAGTCGTCCTGAATGACAGCCCTCTTGTAGAACTCTGCTACAAGATCCAGGTAAAAGCGATACAAGGCTGATGTGACGAACTGCAGAATGCCAGATTTCTGCAGATTTCTTTCCAACTTCTTTACTGGTTTTGGGTAATCGGCATATTGCTTCTTTAGAAGGGGTAGATTGTGAATCTTGCTCTTTTCAATCTGAAGTTGTCGTCTCTCGACAAACGTGAGTTCTCTAGTGCCGGATTTAGCAATTGAGGCTAGGGTAGCAAGAGGTACGGCTACTGAAATGTCGTGAGTGGATTGATCAGGTGCGACGAAGGCCATTTCAGAGTTTTGAAGGTTCGAAGGTTTGAAGAAAAGGGTTTGAGAGGTGATTTGGGGATTTTCTGTATAGGGAAGGTTTGATTGCAGATGATCGAAAGAATGATCATGCATGAAGATCTTCCTTTTATAGTAAAAATCCATCGACAGTTGTGATTCATTCCTAGAAATAGATTTCAACAAACTGGATTGAAAGTGCTGAGATCATGCGGGAAGGCGGTTCCCGGCACGTCCGATCTTCTCTTCGGCTGGTCATAGTTGCATTAAATGCACATTTACGGCATTTGAATTTTGAAATAAATGCCATAGGAATGGGACATTATACCCTTCGACAATTATTCCCCTTTATTTAATGAACTTTAATGACTGAGAGGTGGGACTCAGTCAATAATTCTTCGACAATTATTTTCATGTTATGCACACAGTTGAGAGCTTGAACTCAGCTGACATCGTATTATACATCAATTTTCCCCCTAAGTATGACTCCTTTGAACTGAGAGCTGAGACTCAGTTCTAGCTTTATCAGTTGTGATAAGGATAGCTGAAAATAATTTAGCCAAACTTAATATCCTACAGCTGAGAGCTGGGACTCAGCTCTGAACTCTTTACTAAGTAACTGACAACTGACCAGGTTTTGGGCGTACCACTCAGAGTGATCAAACCGACAAATGAAAGTATCCTCGATTAGTTCTTAGTGAGTCAGTTGGAGCTAGGACTCAGCTGTCTGACTCCAAAAAAAAATGATAGCTTAAAGCTGGGATTATGCCTTCCTATACTTAGAAATATTTTCTTCAATTTTCTTCTTCAGCTAGCATGTCCAGTTCCAATAGACCCAGTTGTAGACACAACTCCTTGAATCTGCACTCCTGAAGTGGCTTGGTGAAGATATATGCTAGCTGATCCTCAGTCTTCACGTAAGCAATCGATACATCCTTCTTTTCAACGTGATCACGGATGAAGTGATGTCAAAGATCGATATGCTTTATTATTGAGTGATGAATCGGATTCTGCGTGATAGCTATGACACTGTTGTTACCACAGAATATTGGAACAACTTCAGTTGGAATCTTGTAGTCTAACTACTGTTGCTTGATCCAAAGAAGTTGAGCACAGCGGCTGCCTGCGGCTACATATTCTGCTTCAGCTATGGAGATGGCAACTGAGGGTTGCTTTTTGCTGAACCAGGAGATCAGTTTGTGACCAAGGAACTTGCATGTTCCGCTGGTGCTTTTTCTATCTATCCGACAACCTCCAAAATCTGAATCTGAGAACCGTTTCAGATCCAAACCATCATCTCTAGGATACCAAAGTCCTAGAGTCTCAGTTTCTTTAAGGTAACGAACAATCCTTACATCTACATCCATGTGCGATTTTTTTGGATTGGCTTGAAATCTCGCACAGACTCTGACTGCATAATTGATGTCTGGATGACTGGCAGTCAAGTACAATAGGGATCCAATGATTCCTCTGTAAGCTCTAAGATTCACAGATTTTCCTTCTTCATCGAGTGTCAGCTAGGCACTTGTGCTCATCGGAATCCTTAATGTCTTTGTCTTCTCCGGGCAGTATTTCTTGATCAGCTCCCGCGTATACTTATGCTGATTAATGAAGATCCCTTCTAGCATCTGCTTAACTTAAAACCCTAGGAAATATAACATCTTTCCCATTATGCTTATTTGGAAGTTCTCTTACATCAGCTGGGCAAACTTCTCGCACATAGCTGGATTTCTGGAACCGAAGATGATGTCGTCCACGTAGATTTTGACTAACAACACATTCCCATCATCTTCAATGTGGAAGAGAGTTCTGTCGATCCTTCTTTTCTGAAATCCATTCTTCAGCAAGAACTGGGACAAAGTCTCGTACCAAGCTCTAGGAGCTTGCTTCAAGCCATAGAGGGCTTTCCATAACCGATAGACTTTGTTCCCTTGCTCAAAGCCTGGTGGATGCTCCACATAAACTTCTTCGGCCAACTCGTCCTTCAGGAAGGCACTCTTCACATCCATTTGATAGACAATGAAGCCATGGTGAGCTGCGTAGGCTAGGAACAGTCTGATAACCTCAATTCTTGCAATAGGTGCGAAAGTCTCATCGAAATCTATTCCTTCACACTGAGCATATCCTTTGGCTACCAATCTGGCTTTGTTGCGGGTCATGAGGCCATTCTCATCCCTTTTGTTCTTGAAGACCCACTTGGTACCGATGACCTTATAATGATTAGGATGATCTACTAGGTACCAAACATTATTGCGGATGAATTCTGCAAGCTCCTCTTGCATTGCTGAAATCCAGTTAGATGATGCTAGAGCTTCCTCTAGCTTGGAATTGTCTCTTTCAACCTTTTTTTAGAAGTGATAGTTAGTTGATCTGGGTGTCAGCTTTTGAGTTTTCTTGTCTCTCTTTTTCAACTAGCCAGTTCATGAAGAACTGTGAGATATGTTCATCACAACTGGCTGACCAATTGTGGACTTTATACTCACAGCTGAAGGAGTCAGTTGTGGTATGTCACAACTGTGCCACCACAACTGTGGTCTCTCGGAGCTTAATCTTCATAACTTTCCAGCTTCAGCTCTCTGCGAACTTAAGTTATTACAAGTTCAAACCTATACAAAATACATTCTAAAACCAGTTCTATACTACTGACATGGTTTCTGACATTATGAAAATATTCGAATTCTTAACAGTAATGTTATTTCTATAACATTATTTTATCACCAAAGGAGATCAATTCTACAGGATTAAAAGACCGATATATCAACTCTTCTCTAATATAAATGCATGATCAACAGATTGAAGATAATTTTTCTAGTTATTCATGTGGTGTAGAGAAATATCTATGCAATTATGTAGACGTCGTTGTCATTGTCGTGGGAACTTTATGTCGCGGAAAAAAAATGCATACACATAAGGATAAAAATTATAATCATAATTTCAGAACATATACATAAGCACACGTCATACAAAATCGGGGCATGAAAAAAATTATAAGAATGTATCGATTAAAAAAATCAACGTAATATTATCAAAATTGCAAAAATAAATCACAAAAATCACAGTTGGATTAATATCGACTCAATTCTGGTTATCAATATTTTGATTAGATTTATGATAGTATCTCAATTTTCTATTTAATAAATTATATTTGTTTCCTATTATAATATTTTGCCATATTTATAATTTTTCACAATTACGAATACACGGCCGCAAATAGATAAAAGAAACATGCGATACAAACCGCACATAGATCGTGGGCCAGACTTTTTAACCAACATATATCTGGTGATATGTTTCAGCTGTCCCGCTCGCACGCTCGTCGTCCAAATGCCGTGTGCATTTGGTTCACTCCAACCAAAGAAGCAGGTTATGTGTGTGTGAGAGCTCGATCGCAGGCTTTACATTTCCCATCACCTCTAACATGCAGATGTCGTCGTCGCCGCCGCCGGAAATATCGATGTTGTCCTCTAAGGAAAGGGTCGACTTTGCTGTCGGTGGGAAAGTTACTATGCTCGTAGTAATCACGCTTTTTGCTGCTTTTCTGCTCTTCATCCTCTTCTTCCAGTGCATACGCCGTCGTTTTTGCTCTCCCAAGTGAGCCGGCAAAGCAGCTCTTTCTGTGATGCGCTGCATGTGTTTGATTAGTTTGCTCTTATTCATTATTTGAGAATAAGTTCGATTCATAAGTATTCTTTTAAAAGAATTTTGTATAGTTGTCTTTGAACCTATTTTCTTACTATGTTTCGGAAAGAATACACAAATATAAGGAGTAGCTTGCTTTCTGGTTTGGATTCTTTCCTACAAAATAAATGAACTTGCTTCGAGTTTGAATTGATCTCAAGACACGGTTCAATCTCATATTTGATAGTTGATACTACATGAAAAGCAAGTTTTAATTTATCTCATCAATTTGCTTCAAGACAATTTGATCTCATGTTTAATATTACGTGAAAACTCCGAAAATCTCTACGCTACCCAAGACAAATCTAAAGATTTAATTGAAAATTTATTTATTTCTCCCCTTTCCATCTTTGATAACAGTATATATAATTATATTGGCGTATAAAAATCCTGTTATGATTAGCCTTGAAAGGGCATTCCTGTGAATTAAAATGCTATTCTAATGTATCTATTTAAATCCTAAAGACTTCATATTCATGCTCGGATCAGAAATTTCCTCCTCAATCTCCTCCTACACCATTAAATTACTGTTGTACATACAAGATGGTTTATAATCCAAAAAAATTGAAGGCACAAACACTATTCACGTTGGTTCTCCTTGATAGTGAAATAACTATTTATTTGTTATTAAGATGAAATGAAACTTATTATCAACTAAAAAAGAGTAGATTAAATGAAAATGACTGGAATATTTTTTTAAAATTTTTTTTGGATTGGAGACGGGAGAGTGGAGATTTGAACCCTCGATCTCTTTTCCATTTGAAGAGATTTTACACCTGGGTCTCCACTACTGCGACATCCCGAAGGGACAAAATGATTGGAATATAAACTGTAATTCAAATTTAAAAAGGTAAGAGTTCTATGATCATTTTATGAATTATTTTCGAATCCTGCATATCTGTTAAATAGCTTTTGGATTTCATACTTTTATAATTCAAACCTTTTAAATTTTGGTGGTCAATAAATTCCAGTGTACTCCAATGATTTCTTATCTATTCTATACATTTAAATACATTAGCCATTTATACTCTATTTAGATGGGTGGCGGGAGAGGAAGATGGAAAATGTGATGATTTCAAACTTTCTGGACAAAATGTTAGATAGAATATTGTTACAGCATTGTGGATAATATTGTAGTCGCCAATTAACTTTATAATCCGGTTTGTTTTTAAATAAGATTTAAGATAAGATTTGATTTTCTATAAATTAGATCTTACCTTAATTTATATAGTCATGCATGTGGTCAAACCTCTATCCAGATTCATTCAATAGTATTTTCTATATTTTAAACAACATTCTTATCCTATGATTTTCTTTTCTCCATGTGCGAAAATTCACTCAGATTGATGCATTGTGACTCCAATCCGACGTGGGCTTCTAAAAGGATCAAGACAACATGGAGATCATGAATGCTGGGGTGGGGTGGAGTGGAGTGGAGTGTAGGAATGCGGAAACTGAATTCCAAGTTTTGTTTTGACCGAATTTTGGATACCATAACTTATCATACATCAGTTATTTGCCTAAACATGCATCTAAGAAATTGTAACTGCAACACCCAGAAGAAGCGGAAATTACCTGCGAATTTGGCGCAAAGATCGTTTACGGATGTAGTATTTGACTTCAGAATTAGGTTTTGAGTTGTAGGTTTCTGTGATTTAGTCATGTGAATTGTGTTGTGATTCTTAATCACAAACCCATATTTATAGAGGACTTAGGAGGCTTTTTTTTACTGGGCTTAGGATTTCTTGGATAAAAAACTATTGGGCCAACCCAGGGACCAATTACAAGAAAATAGAATGGGCCTATCAATAAATTAATTTCTCCATGTCTAACCCATATATATAAATTAATTTATTAATATCGGATTCATTTTACTAGA
>AYJT01048716.1:0-20237 GCA_001278415.1 Ocimum tenuiflorum
TGATAATAATTGATTAGAAATGTTCAACCCAAAATTTGAGCAAATATTGTTCTTAATGTGTGAATTGTGAGTTGTTCTGCTTTCTCTCTTTTCAACCCTTTTTGTTAATCACATATTGTACATCAGTGTTTGGTTGAGAATTGATCGTAGTCTATATCTACAGGATGATTAATACGTAATAAAGATTGCATTTTTTTTTTCTTTTCTAGATATTATGCCAGAAGTGTAGCTATGGATGTGACTTATGATACCTTAAAACATCAGACAGTATAACACGTTACAAACAAAGAACAACAGAAGAGAAAATGATGACTCTGTTATTGTTGAACTCCTTTAGTACTATCATAGGAAAGTTAACTAATTGGTCTCTAATAGAAGGAATGCTCTTAGAAATTTTAAATGTTTCCTCAGAATTTGTTGCTGTCAAGTTTTTGAAGCCGGTTCTGAGTTCTTGACATAATTTTTGTATCTTTTAAGGTCCATTTTTCGCACCCAAGTCCTTATATGAAAAACTACAAGACATAATTTGCTGTCATACATCGCCGAACAACTATAAGAGACTAGATGCGACGCTTGAGAAGAAAATGATGGAGATCAAGAGAAATCCTTCAAGGAATATCAACTTCAAATCAATCGATAGCATAATCATGAAATTTCCTCAGTTCAGAGTGGGACTGAAAGAGATTAGGGAGATATTCGAACAGTATGGTGAGTCCTGTGTTATATCTGTTAATAAGAAGAAACATTTTTAATATTTTTTTAGTGATGGATCTTTTCCCTATGTTATTGCCTTCATACAGATGAAGATTCAAATGGTACAATTGACAATGAAGAACTCAAGAAATGCTTACATGCGTTCGAGTTCAGCATCAGTGATGAGGAGATCGATGATCTTTGTGGCTATTGCGATATGGATGAAAAGAAAGGGATACAGTTCAAAGAGTTTATAGTTCTTCTCTGTCTCATTTATCTCCTCACAGATTCTCCTACCTCGCCTAGCACAGTATATATGTTGATGCCTCGGTTTTGTTCTTAGCTTTCGTTGGCTCTGTCATCTGTTCATTTTCATTGTTATCTGTACTTGCTGCAGAAACTGAATATGTGTTCACCGCAGATCGAAGCAACCTTCAATACCATAATTGAAGTCTTCTTATTCCTTGACAAAAATGGTGTCGGAAAGCTTAGAAAGAAAGATGTCGTCAAGGCATTAAACGAGGCTTCTCCTAGGGAGAAATCACCCTCACACATAACACGAAGCCGTTTCAGTTATGAAGCCTCAATTTCTCTTTGATATTTCAACATTTTTTTATATTTTATCTTTACTTTATATCCATTCTAGTGGGTGTATTTTGGCCTTTAACAGTGGTATTATTACTTATGCAGAAGAAATGGACTGGGATAAGAATGGGAAAGTTAGCTTCAAGGAGTTCTTGTTTTCATTTATCGGTTGGGTTGGGATTGATTACTATGATGAAGATCAGGAAGAATAGAATATAAATGAAGCAGGAGACCTTGTCCGAAATGATGATTAATTTGACTGTACATATGTGTATATGCCATAACTTCT
This sequence comes from Ocimum tenuiflorum, assembly GCA_001278415.1. Classification (NCBI taxonomy): domain Eukaryota; kingdom Viridiplantae; phylum Streptophyta; class Magnoliopsida; order Lamiales; family Lamiaceae; genus Ocimum; species Ocimum tenuiflorum. The sequence continues at coordinate 1,568 of AYJT01048716.1, forward strand.
AACTGTACATATTGCTCCAAATATTTGTATGTTCCTTGTCTGTGAGACATTATTTCTCCTTAAAAATTGTTGGTTGATTATAGTAATGGGTTGTATATACTTGTGACTATATCAAGTTTGCCTTTCAAACTTACCTTGTTATAATAATTTCTCAATAACTTGTCTTTAGACTCCACAGTTTTAAAACCTACCAAATAAACAGGGACAAGGCGTGCTTCTAAGAATCGAAAACAAGAAATAGTAAATGCTATATCATAAATAACTAGTCAAACAAGTTATCAAGCACAAGATGCTATATCATAAATAACTAGTCAAACAAGTTATCAAGCACAAGGTACAATGGATAAATTGATTAAGCACCACACAACGGAATGTTGCATTGCTCTGGGAGTGAATATAAAATACAGAAAAATCGAAGATGCCATCAAAAATCCACTGATCCAAGTCCATGGCAGAGCTCAGATGAAGCGTGACCATATACCATCATCATCATGTGAGAGACTGTAATTTCTTTTCATAAAGCTTGGCTCGTCGCAGGGCATCCAATGCCTCAGCTTGTTTGCCAGAGCGTTTTAAGCTCACTGCCTTCACTTTCTCAGCTTTAATTTGTTCCATCAGTTGCGCTCTCTCCGCATTAGCATCTGAGGTGATCTTGCTTGGCTCTGGTCTCTCCACAGCTTTGGGTTTCGTTTGGACATCGTCTAGCCCGATTGACTGCAAAGCCGACATGAGCTGAGGATCGAGGAAATCCTCGACGATCACATCATCTGCCGCTTCGGCAGATTCATGAGGCTCCGATTCTTGCAACCGCGATTCTATGGCTTTCGCCAGTTCAAATTCAGCATCAGCTTCTGCTGTTTTGCCTTCCCTTCTCAGTTTAAGCGCTTGACGCTTGTGGCCAAGTGACTCCTGCTGAAGTTTAAACCTCTCACGACCCGACAATGGTTTTGAGCCCAAACTAGGATTCTCATGACCCGACAATGGTTTTGAGACCGAACTAGGACTAGCTTCCTTGTCCACAGATGAGACATCAGATGCTGGCGTGTCACCAGAGTTAGTGGTGGTCTGAGGCACTCCCTCCACGCGCTTCTCCAAGAGTTTTGCCTGTCGTAGCTCCTCCTTGGCTTCTGCTAATTTTCCGTCTCTCTTTAAGGCAACTGCTTTCCTCTTGTGAGCAAGGATTTCTTGCTGGATGGAAGTTGAATGTGGCTGAGAAACAGTTTGCAATTCTTGTCGCTTCTCATTTTCGTGTGATACTTTATCAGGTTTCTCTGGTCTAATCTCATCTCTGACTTGCTTTATTGAATCTTCAGTTCTGTTGTTATATCGATCCACCTGGACAGAAGATGGGGCATTACGAAGAGCATCATTCAATGCATTTCCCTTGTTGTTTTCAGGAGATCTGTATATTTGTGCCGATTCTTCAGACTCATTCAACTGAGCTTCCAACAATCTGGTTTTATTCAGCACTTCGTCAGCCTCCTCGGCCTCTCCTTGGCGTCTGAGAGTAAGAGCTTTTCGTTTCAACATTAACAGTTCCCTCTGAATCTCAGTCCTACTTTTCTTAGATGTCACTTCAACATCAACAGCAGATGGGGTATTAGAGGGTGCAGCAATATACTTTTGGGACTGATTGTTTTCTTTTACATTTGATGCGACGTCTGCATCACTGTCATCCTCCCAGCCCAAGTTCTTTAAAAGAGACATATAAGATGGATCATGCAAATCTTGATCTGTAACTTCCTCATCCTGTTCCTCTACATTATCTGGAATAGCATGCATGTCGTAACTCTGCTTGTTGCCGATGCTTGGCTTTGCCACAGATGGAGCTTTGTTCATATCTTCAAGCTGCTCCTCGAGGGCCTTTGCTTTGCTCAATTCTTCATCCGACTCATCCAATCTACCTTCTCTTCTGAGTGCTAAAGCCTTCTTTTTCAGGGCAATAAGCTCTTTCTGGATCACTAGTTTACTCTTTGGCGCCGATTTAGGGCCTGCATCATTTGCACTAGCCCGGCTCGAAGAAGATGATTCTTCCACAGAATCCTGATTCAATAAATCTGATTCATGAGAACCAGAATTCCCAAGTTCCTTTTCGAGTAGTTTAGCCTGCCTCAGGAGTGCCAATGCATCTGCTGCATTGCCTGATCGTTTCTGACTCAGCGCTTCTCTCTTTAAAGACTGAATCTCAGTTACTAATGAATCCCTCTTGGAAGATGAGACCTGGTTGTCGAGTTCCTCAGAATCAGCATCATCTTCTTCCCAACCAAATGATTTCAAAGCAGATGATATTTCTGGATCATTCATGTCTTCATCTGTTATTTCAAGATTTCCATCTACAACAATATCATTGGCCATCCCAATCAACTGATCGAAATCCAAATTCATATTAGATTTATATGTTCCCGAAAAATCAGCACGCTCATCAGCATCCATACTGCGTAACAGTGAAGAAAGCTCATCATCAGAATCATCAGACCCACCCAAAAGTTCCTCTTCCTCAATTTTCCTTTCAAGAATTTTTGCTCTCTTTAGTTCTTCTTTGGCTTCAAGAAGATTCCCGGCTCGTTTCAGTTCAAGAGCCCTTTTCTTGTGAGCAATAACCTTAGATTTATCAGCGCTGACAGTACGCTTTTCTTTATCAGATTTTTGAGAGACTTCCCTGAGAAGCGAAGAAAGTTCACCCTCCAAAGACATGCTTGCTGGCTTTTTGTCTGCATCGTGGAGATCTAAATCTGACCATCCCAATTCTTTGAGTTCAGAAGAAAGATCATCCGTGCCTTTACTTTTCTGAGATGGGAGCTTATTTTTAGGAGCAGATGCTTTTGCTTCGTCTTTGTTTTGCTGCATATCATCTATGTTGCTAGATGACAAAGCCTTTTTACTATTTTTTCTCATGGCCAACTCCAAAGCAGCAGCTTGCCTCTCAAGCTCTTTCCCCTTTTTGAAAGCTTTTAAGGCTTCGTCCGGTTTCCCTTCAGCTTTCAAAGTTTTGTATTTCTGTTTTTCTAGCACAGCTTGCTGGCGCAACTCTTCTGGGGTAGAAGATCCAGACTCTGTCGATGCATTATTAGACTTACCATGAGAGAGATTTCTGACTATATCTGTACCTTCAACCTGATTGGTTACTGAAATGTTTGAACATGAAGCACTGTTTTCTTGTGAAGATATATTCTCATTACCAAGAATCTGATTCAAAATCTCATCATCTTTCTTTGAAGTATTCTTCGAGCCGCCTGCAGATAGCTTTAATTTAGTACAGAGGAAACAAAATTCAGCAGATAAATCCAGATAACCTTATAAGTATGTTATGTTATTTTTTCACCACAAAGCATCAAATATTCTAAAATTATCTACTTCAGATACCATATTTCACTTTCATATGCAGTGATAATTTTGTTAGGAGCAAGCATGCTGATGTATAGACCCATAACTTCAATTTTATTTATACAAAAGGTTCAATGTCATTGCAAAAAGTACTCGCATTATAGAATTGATTGTTGAAAAGGTAATTTAGTGTTATGTTAAATCAATCACGATAAACAATACACTTCATATGTACTTTGACCAGCAAGTCCAATATTGATCTCTATGCAGTGTCTTATAACCCAATTTGTAGCAGCATAGGACTCTAATCCAGCAGCATGAACAGATTAAGGAAAAAAGATATTTAGTTAGTTAACCACAGTAAATTTCTATAAAGCATGCCCTACATTGGCCTAATTAACCATTTAATACTAGAGCAATGTTTACCAAAGACAACCAAAATGGTAACCTAATTACAACACAAGTTAATAGAATCAAACACTTAAAATGAGTATGAACCACTCCTAACTAAAAAATTAACGCATAAAAGAGGAAGGACCAAATAGAAAACTAAGAATAAGATCAAGTACCTCTAGGAGCTTTATTTTTATGCCCGTATCTCATTTCAAATCGCGCAGCCTCTTCTAGCTTTTTGCAGGGTTCACAGATACGCACGGGTGAGTCACCTTGTCCACGCAATACCATCCTTTGCTGGGTACAGCTGCCGCAAAATATGCCTCCACACCTGCGGCAATGGTGCTGGAAAACCACAAGAGACATCAAAATCTAACCACGAGAATTCTCAAAACATCTTCCATAATATATAGTAAGAACTTTTATTTTTACAACGGTCTACACATGGAAGATTAAACTATGACATCTTTATACATTCTCAAGCATATTCTTTTCAACTATTATGTAGACCTGTATATTGTATGTAATACAAGCCACCCATAGTATGTGTTTCACTTAAAACCCATATGGTAACACATATGGAGGAAGCTGATCCACGCAGAAAGACTGATTAGACATATAGAATCCCAATTATCATTGCAGAAAAATGAAATGTGATGTTAATTCTTAAGCCTTCCACTAGGTCATAGTTCAGTCCAACAATGATGGCTTGAGTTCTATCATTCTGGGAACCTCATGACTTTCATTAGAGGTCACAAACTGGGCATGATTTCTTCCATTCCAGTTATGATCTTTTATTTACCAATAACATCCTCAGGCGTATGTATCAATAGACTATAGCTTTCATTATCTTTCTCAAGGTTATATTAAGATAGTTTCATTTTCTTAGATGAAAATTTTAGTATTTAAAAAAATAAATAGGAAATTTATAAATGCATTTCGGAGGATTAAGAGCAAGATGTTGCACGTACTTGTCCTCCCCGGTCACACGAGTTACCTAGTTCTTCTGTGGGGTGATAACTAAAGACATAGAGCATACTGATTTTCTTTATGAAGGATAGTCATGATTGCAACTTGCAAGGATAGTATTTTCTAATAAAACAACCTGGATGAGTTATCCTATCTATGTCAATTTTTATATACTAGCTACGATGACCTCACTGCCAAATTAAGATAATCAAACGACGATCATCCATACCATTAGATCCATATTATTAATCGAGATTATATACAACAATCATCTATCGGTAAGTATACAAACTATTCCTATGCGTCAAAGTTGGGATCGTCAAAGATCAGAACCGGACACAGTAAGTGCAACGAAAATGTGAGATTGTGGGGAATGTTACACTGAAAATATCATAGCCCCAATCAAAGAGCTCAACAGAACTAGTTTTTACACTGAAGACCCCAAAACAACAGGAATCACTATTCTGTTCAGTAGATCACGGCAATATATTTCTTCACCAAACCCAAAAATTACAAAATCACGAAAACCTTAAAAATAAATTTTTTTCTGCGTGTTTCATTACGCCAATATAAAAAAAAAATTAAACCGACTCCATTAAAAAGAATCAATTGAATTAAGGGTAACGGTACCAAAAAAACGAGTGGTGAAAACACGAGAACCAATAAATTTAACGAAAAGGGTTCTTGAGAACAAACTCCATAATCAATATCTGGGATTAATGAGGGGAAAACAGGAGGGACCTTGCGATTGATGAAAGTGAATTGAGAGGAACATCCTTGGCAATGTGAGGCGTCAACCACCCAAGTATTCCCCCTGAGTGATGGCTTCGGAGGCAATCCGATTTTCTCCAGCATCTTCTCTTTTGATTTCTTCTGCCTCGGATTGTTTTGAGCTTCGACCGGCGATCAAAATCAAAAGATTGAATTGAAATTGAAGCGTTGAAGACGGTAATCCCTCTCTCAAGTCTCAAGTTTCAGTCAAGACGGCGTCGTCCTGCCTACTTGATAGTATATTTTATTTTTTCAGTAAATTCTTTTATTAAACTATTTAACTAACTTTTTTTTAGTTGAACTATTTAACCAACTTAGATGAATCCAAATATTTTGCACATTATAGTAAATGAAAAAAAATACGTTGTCATTATAAATTAAAACTAACTTAATTTTGAATTAACATATTTTTTTAATTTTAAGTTCAAATTATGTAGATAACATATTAAATTAATTTTTTTATTCTCTTTAATTTAAAATACATTATATCCATATTCATTTTGGAAAATATGAATAAAAATTAAAAAAAAACATTCATTTTAGATTATCCCATCTCATATAGGGATTGTTACATTACAATTAAGGTTTATAACATCCAAATCATGGGTCACTAGTCCAATTTAGAATCTTAGTTAGGTATTATAATTATTTCATTTGATATTTAATTTAAATGACTCCTGTGCATTGAAATAAGTATTTTTTTTCTTTCATATTTTCCAAGTAAATTTGCGTTTCGATAAATAGGGGCACTTTCGAGCGAACTCTTACTCCATTAATGATAAGCTTTTCGATTAGCTATGCTCCATATAAGAAGATATTCCATTCGTCCAATTGTTTACTTTTTATCTCTCATAATTTAACATATATATATGTGTGTGTACGCGCGGTGGTGGAACTAGAAATAGTTTTTGGGGGGGCTTCGATATATTTCATATAGAAAACTTTCGCGCAATAAAAAAACTATAATAGCAATACAAATGTTTTTTAATATATTAATATTAATTTAAATAAAATAAAATATAACAACAAAAAATCATTCGAATAATAAGAAACATCTAGTCAATCTCTACAAGATATTTTTAAATAACTCCCACACACATAAAAATATTTTTAAGAAATTGATATATAGTACAAAATATAAAAATTTATCAAAATTAATATAAAATACAAAACAATTAAAAATTAACATTCCCACTTATATGTTACATTTAATGTAAACTTCACATAAATTCACAACAAATACAAGTACTAAATTTTAAATATTTGATTAAAAAATATTAAATATGTGAATATTGATTATAAAATATGAATACAAATAAAAAGAATTAAAAATTATGAATTAAATTCATTTATTTATTTCTTAGTTTATTTTTTAAAAATTAATTTTGTGGGGAGGAGGTGGGTATAGGGGAGGGCGGCTGGACCCCACCAAAGCCGTGTGTGTGTGTGTGTGTGAAGTTTTATCCAGTTAATTGGGCCTATGATCGAACATTTGAGCTCATGATAAATGGACCTACCCATATCACATTGTTACTTATTAAGCAAAGTTTTTTATTTAGATTTCTGATGACGAAAAATGACGATTTATGGTTTAGACATAACACAACTTACCATTTTTTTGATAAACATATTTGTATGTCGTGAGTTTTCCATAATATAATATCGTCTACATTCTATATCTATAAGTTTCTTGGACAAAAACAACTAAAAGGAAGAGCTTTTGCCGTTGATTTGCATGCCGTTTAGTTTATTCAAGATACTAGAATATCACCCCGTGCTTGCACGGGAATTTTATAATTTTATTTAACAAATTATGAATACTTCATTAAAAAAAAATAATTTTTTTTCCACTTTTCTTCTTAGCATTTTTACATGAACATTAAAAATGTCTCATTTCAATACTTCTAGTTACACTTTTTTCAAGGATACGCAATACCTTCAAATCAACAACGACCTGGAGCCATCCTAAAGTAATCAATTACTATAACAAATGGATTCTCAACCAACTAATTTAAATACATAATCTATTCCTAGCAGCAATAGTTCTTCCTCTCATTGAACGATTAGATAAAAGATTTTCTGTAATGCCCATGAGCAGGAAAAAAGGAAAAAAGAAAGATGAGCTTTTAAGTTTTAACACCAACACACAAAATAGAATTATTGCCTCGTTATACACCATTACCAATAAATACAAAACCAGAAAGAGAGTACTAGTTTTCTCTACTTTATGCACCTGAAATTTTATAAATACGAATCAACATTATGATAAAATTCCAAATATATTTAGAAGCAATAAGCACAATGTTAGTTTGAGAAGTATTTGTCAAAAGAAACCTTAAAATGTCTCTGTAACAAAAAAAATTTGTAAATAAAAGACGTTTACATGCTTCAAATTAGTCATTTCGTTTGTTTAATATATGTATATAGTAGAATCCTTATAAATTAGGCTTGAAATCACTTTTATAGTGGTCATTTTCAATGTTAATTGTAATACATGCATCAATTCACAAATTAATAACGTTAAATTCAGCCATTAAACTCTCGATACTGACTTCAATTGTTGTAAAAAAAGCCCACAATTTTTCATATCCTCTTTTACTCTCCTAGTTTTCAGTAGTTATTGTAATATGACAAAAATCACCAAACTAAATTAAATGAAGTTTTAATCAAATTTTTAACGAAGCAGGTCAAATTATTTTATATAAAGCAATTCCAAAACTTGAATGTGGAGACCAAAACCTTTCGACTTAATTATTCCAGTCCCGTGCCTTGTGAAGCTCATAGTCGTCTCTCTAACCATCGAAATGCTGCAAATTACCCCATTCATACGAAAAATACAAAGAAAAAGAATGAATTAAGAAGTGACCAAATGAAATTCTCTATTTAAAAATCTCCACGTTGTAAACCTAAATTGCCTTGGCCGTTCTTTGTATCATCAGATGCTTCAACCAGAGCAACATAGCGTAAGCCTTACCTTAACAATTGAGTAAAAAAAGCTAGATGCAGAAAAAATATTCTAGCAGAAAAATTGGGAAATGCATTTCATAGCAGGAATCTTCTGATACCATTGCTTCAATATTTGATCAGAGGATGTTTAAGGATGAAGATCATATGCATGTGGTATCATGTATCTATTTTGGTGTTGTTTTCTTCTGCTCTTCTCGTTATAATAGATCTTTTGATTCGACTCGTGTTATCCTGAAAATAAATGTTCGGTGGAAAAATTCATGCAGATGCAACCAAATCTTCTAGTCCTGCAGTTCTCTCTTCGAGCCAGACAGAAAAAAAATTCACTTCTTCGGATGAAAAAAGTTAGAAATAACTGCATTTACAGTGGGCATGTTTCATTAGTGGTTAATGGATGTGCATGAAAATGATTAACTGATTTTAGGCCAGAAAATATGGGAAGTTACATAGCTTGCTTTATTATATTAGATAGATTTTATAAGAAACTTGAAATATTAGGGTTAGAGGGTAAAATTATCTTATACAATAATTGCAATGGGTACTGCGAATAAAATCAGCCGATGTAAAATTACGGATAGGTTATTATGGGCTAAGAGTTGGGCCTATATAGTTGAGCCCAACAAGGATGACACTTTATGCATAGCAGTCAGTAGAGTAGGGAACCGAAGGCAGCGATGAATAATTGAATATTGTTGAGGGGTGGTATTGAACTAAATAAGGAAGAAGCAGAAACATACACAGCGAAATAAGGAAGAAGCCGACCGATTGCACCGTCGCCGCCTTCCCTTCAGCTAGGTTCGTAATTGTCGATTATGCTTGTAATTTCCCCTGCATTTTCTGTGTTTTCTTTTGAAGTTAATGGCTTATGTAAGATTACCGGTCTTCTGCTGTTTCAAGATATCAAGTTGATGATTATATGGTCGGTTTCGAAAGTTAGTTGTGATATTCAGAATGATCTTTTTTCAAGAAACAGTTATATTTTATTGAATGCTACATCTTTTCACTTAGTTTTTGAAGACCTGGATCCGTCAAGGCCGTATTTGTAATTCTAATAAATCTCTGCTGTCCTTCTTTTGTTTCTCAGACGAATAACTTACATGTGATTGCTGAATTCAACATTTAGTCAGAATTGTCTGGTTATTTTGCACTGTGAATATGGTTAATAGAGGTGGAGTGCCAGCAGCTCCGCCACATGAACTTCATGTGCGGAAATTTGCAGAGTCTAGAGCTCCTGAGATTGAGGGACTTCACTCTATTGTTGCTGATCGTTTGAATAAAAATTTAAAGTCTCAAAGGAACAAGAGGAGGAGGACTACTGGACATGATAATCGGGTTGCCAGAAAGAAGTTCAGAAAGAGAAGTGGAGACGGACTAGGAGAACGAGACAAAGTTGGTTCTATGAGAAAAGATGAAAGAAAAGTTCCCCGTCGCACTCGGAGGAGTGCTGAACTTAAGAAGAACCCTTCAAGTGGTTATGGTACTGCAGGGGATGGAACCAAGAGACTAAGAACACATGTATGGCATGCAAAGCGGTTCAAAATGGAAAAACTTTGGGGATTTTATATTCCACTAGGTCTTCATGGGAGGTAATTGTTTTTCTTGAAATTTTTGTGGCCGACAAGGTAGCTTTTGTATTTCTTGAATTTAAGTCAAGTTAAACTCAATTGTGTAAACTCTAGGTCTATTATTGACCTAATTTAAGAGTTGAGCGATACAATTAAGTTGATATGTTTTATAGGATCTTCTGTATAGTCGATAAAATCACTCTTTCACTGCCTAAGTATGATAAAGTGACTGTATCACGTGATGCAGAGGTAGGGGTTCGAGGTCTCTCTTGAAAAAGCTTAAACATGGAGTGCTTGTGCATGATGCAAGTTACTACGATGCTGTCCAGTTGGAGGGTTCACAGGTAGGCATCTGCTAGTGTTATTCCATGTAACATTGTAATTTTTGAACATTTTGAAGAATTTTTCACCCCTCCAGTTATGTTTTATTCCCCTTTCTTTTCATCTCTCTTTTGTGGATTTAGCATATGTTGGATATGACAAGTATGATGATGGACACTTTGGAGTTCTTTTCGTGTGTATTTTGAGGGACCTGACCTTGTGTGTTTTCTCAGGACATGTTAATGTCAGTTCTAAGTTCTGTTTTGGTGCCTCCTCCATCAACTTGTGAAGAGATTTTGCAGGAATTTTTTGCGGGCAATATCTTTGGGACTGCAATGGTGAAACAACCATCCTTTGAGTTTCATGCATTTGGATATTAACCCGTTGGTAATGCTCTTATTATTCTGTTTATGCAGCTTCATGATGCTGGACATCCCAGTTTCCATCCTATTGCTCCCGTGACTTACATGTGGCGACCTCTGCAGCACATTTCTACTAATATGGAAGGACTTAGCAGAGAAGTTACAAGTGGAGAAGAAAACATCAATAACACCACCTTCACCCGCCAGCTCTGGTTGTGGATACATGCTGCTTCTTTCAACGAAGCATATGATTCGTTGAGTTCAGTCTGTGGGAAATATGTAAGTAACAGAACTTTAATGCCAATTTCTATATGTGTATGTAATTCCGTAACCCCCAAGGTAATGTAAATTATATTAATAATCATGGATTAGGGGGGGATGCTCAATTTTTATCCCTTCTTGTTTGCAGAAAGATTCTGGTGACTTGATGTACATGTAAAAAACTTTAGTATTTTCATAGTAATTTTTGAAGCATATGCCAACTATAAGTTTTTAATCCAGACAGATGGAACTTGTTCAGCTCATTGTGTAACTCGTGAGGGCCAGCTTGCAAAATTGGAACTGATTGGACCAAAAGTATTTCAGTTGCTGCACAAGACATTGCAACCTGCTAGGCTGTGAGTGCATGGGAACTGTAACGATTTCCTGTCAATTTGGATATGTATTATAATGGTGATTTGATGTTGTTATTTGTCTTCTCAGTAATTCAGAAAACTCATGGCATGTGAAGAAATGTTCACCTATTGAGCATGATGGTCGTGTGGAATCCGAGAAGACATCCATCTTTGAGAAAGGGCATCAGATTTCTACTTCTGCAGTTCTTTCCTTGGTTGTGAAGGACCCGCGTAAGTTGACTAAGAAAGGGGATGTGAATGCTCCTGATGCAAAATACCTAGGCTTGCTAGGTAATGAAGAATTCCAAAGTAAAGAGCAAACTGTTTCATCATTGTCTAAAGATAAAGCTGAACTTTTACATGAGTATGGTGATTTATGGGATGCCAGCAAAGGTGTTGATCCTCCTGTAGAAGAAAGTATTCTGTGTGCAGAAAAGCATCATCAACGGAAGGAGTTCTTCTGCCTTGGTCATAAAGGTTCTGGGCCTCAGAATGCTACTGTGGATAACAAGCACAACACATCCTGTCCGATTTTGCTTTTGAAAAATGAAAAATTTGAAGATTCAGTTACTTGGTATGTTGTTCCCGCTGATGGTATTTTTGGTGTTTCATGTTTTCCCTTCGTCTTTTTCCTTCTCTTTAAGATTTGTCCTAATCAATAACTGTTGCATTGCAAGAGTTTATTTTAATGCTTTTTATCTAATCATTCATGGGTTTCATGCAACTCCGCAAAAAAAAAAAATTTAGTTTCATAATATATCATGATTAAATTTCATACAGTATCCCTGGTTAGTTCCGGCATCATAATATTTTTAAAGGAAGTGCACACATTTGCATACTTACTTTCCACGAACTAGTAGATTTTTTTTCTTACTCGAAATTAAGCTCTTTATAGTCTAGGATGTGTGTGATTATGATTGGGAATATGCACTGTTCACATGCGCCTCGGAAGCCTGTAAATTTATTTATAACCACTCATAACTGCTTGGTAAATTTAGATGTTGTGTCACTTCTTCAGGTGCTCTCTTATTCTACCCCTAAGTTGGGTGAAAGCATTTTGGATTGCTTTTGTGTCAAATGGTGCTCATGCCATAGGCTTAAGAGAGAAGCACTGGGTTGCTTGTGAGGCAAGTCTTGATGCTCCACCAAGAGTTTTTCGGTGTGTACCTCTTATAATTTAGAGATTTTCAGTGACGTTCTTTTCACTTTCTGCAGATTGGTTTGCCATACTTCCCCTTAGACTTCCCTGATTGCAATGCATATTCACATTTTATGGCAATGGAGGCAGCTTCGGCTACCCAAAATTCTATGCTTGTTCCACCTTCTAAGAGGCCACTGAAAGTTCCAATACCTCCTCCCTGGGACTGTGTGTTCAGTAATTTCGGAAAAAGATGTAAAGCTGGACGCGTTCAAGGTGAAACACTTGATAGGCAAGATGAGAAAATTGATGGCATTGAGAAAGACTCCAGTTCTGACAAATCACATGATAACATTTCTGACTGTGAGGGTACTCCATTTGAGGGTATTGTAGCGAGGACTTCGTCCTATATGCTGAATGATTTCCTAAATAGCAATCATTTGTTATTCCCTAGAATACCCGGTCAGGAGAATCACTTGCTTAAATCGATGAGGAACAAAGATTTTCTCAAACAAGACATTGTTATATCAGAAACGAAGTGTAGAAAAACACCTTGCTTTGTTCGAGTACTTCTGCATGCTTTTAAGGAGGGTGTTTTTGAACAGGGAGCAGTGGTTTGTGCACCCCTTGCTGCTGACATAATGCTGTTGACTGACAGGTACTCCTAGAGAATTTGATGAGGGTTGTCTGTTATTGGTTTCAGTTTATCCTATCTTCATTATCTTATGCTCATTCGTTATGAAACGATGCAGCTCAGAGAGCAACGATCAACAACTTCAAATAACTCAATCTTCTGTGGTATCATACTTCACTCAGTTACCCTCTGGTAAATGGCAACTTCAGGTACCTGAGGATCAGGCTCTCAATGATTCCCATAGATGGCCAATTGGGTTTGTTACAACTGGTTTTGTTCGAGGAAGGCAAGCTTTTGGTCATTTTCTAATTAAAAAATTAAAATCCATACATACCCAGTTTTTCATGGTAGTGGTTCATGAAATCCCTTACTTTTCTTTTCTTACCCTTGAATATGCAGCAAGAAGCCAAGGGCAGGGGCTCTTTGCGAAGCAAGCTTACTTTCCAGGCTTCGAGAGGCACAGTGGACAGATTTACCTGTAAGGCGGAGAAGGAAGGAGATCTATGTACTGGTTAGAAATATGAGATCCACAACCTATAGACTTGCTCGTGCCACTATCGTTCTTGAGCAACAGGAACAAGATGTTAATTTCATGTGATCTATTATATACTCCAAGTTACATAATTTGCGAACCTTTGTCAACTGTTAGGTATGGATCACGTACAGCCCATTTCTTCGAATTTTGCTGCATTCCTGTTATCTCTGTTTCGTGGATGACTCATGATGTCCATCCAATTTTGTGTTACAGTTACATTGGTTAAACTGAAAGAGCTTGTCCAGCGCTTATCCATGGAGTGGAAGGACGTTCTTCACATGGAAGGTGAATTCTATACTCAAACATGATTGTGTTTTAAGTATTTGATCAGAAATATAATAAGTTAAACAGGAAACATGAGTCTTGCATGGAGAGCTAGTGGTTAGCAAAAACAAAACTAATTATTTACGCAATGAATGTATCAAATTAAAGTCTATTTCGTGCTCTTTTATTTGAGATATCTTACATGTAGAAATATGGACAGAAATGAATATATTAAGGATCCTTGGTGTAATCAAAGTTTTTGGCCATTATTTCATTGTTTTGAGTCATGATCGTGGCTGCACACCTTTTCAACGTTCTTTTCTCTCCTTGGATATCAGCAGGTGACAAGAAATCGATGAAGCTTCACAATCCAACTTAGCAGAGGACGGTTCTGTACAAATTTGAACAACTCCACAAGAGTATTTATGGTTTTGTTTCAACTCTTTTTTCATAATCGATGTATTGACATTTTCGTGGATTCATGAACTGATAATTTTAATACAAACTTGATATTATTGATATATCTTGAGATTCAAACAAGCATGCTTTACGTGCAGTTTCTTCTAACAATGTCCCACTATGTGAAACTCAAGATGGCATGTATTATAATTATCAATTCGATCGTAATTTATGATCAATTGCACAAGTCAACCGGTATATATCCAGTTTCGACTATAGTTTTATTTCATTTTTTTTGGCTGCAGCATCTAATGTTATCTCAAACATGAAACATCAGTTGCGACCATAAAGTATTTTTTTTTATTAAAAAATCTTTTCCAAATAGAACTAACTCCCAAGAGTATTATTTTTTGGCAAAAACTTTGTTAAACCGCCTAAAAAATTTAGATGAATTTAAATAGTTCATTTTCCCTAACCTAAACACATAGCCATCTTGAATCCTAAATCCAAACTCATACCCATCTTCGATTATAAACTCAAACCCACCTAAATGATTTAGGCAATCTAATGGGAGGGTTCCTCTATTTTTTTCTAGAATAGGTTTGAATAAACTTGTGAGGAAAGCAAGTGTTATTAGTTGACGTCCAACTGCTCTTCTACGGTTCAATTATGTAAACAATATATGTACAATGCGTTTGAACTAGTAACGTTTCGTGTAAATACAGCCTCGTAATTTTTCAACAGAGTCATCTAACTTAAAATAAAAAAATTAATTTAAAGTTTTGCTTGGTGACAATATTACAAAATTGTTATTGCAGACTTCCAGTCCAATCAGAAGATTGCCTTGGAATTTTGGATAAGTTTAAAGGTATGACTAATTTTTTTTTTTTTAAAAAAAAAGCATTTGACAAGAAGCATAATTTGAGATGCCAATGGAAACAAATATTTTACATTGACTTCTTATTTTCTATTCTTTTTTTGTATATAAGACTAGATTTTATATTAGTCATACCATAATGATATTCCTTGATGATGAATAAAGTAGGGACCATGAAACATATAAAAGAGGTTATGTCTTTGTCCAAGGTTGTGCAAAGGGTCGAAGTCAAACCTCTAATTATAAGGAATATAAATTAGAAAAGTAGTACTATATGCTCCATATGTAAGTAATGTCATTAATTATTTGACTTTATGCATATAAACACAATCTTTTCCCAGATAGTCAAAATAAAATGTTATCATTCATCAACTCAATATAATTTCGATATTTTGGTTTTTTTTTTTTTTAAATTGAACTAATCAAACTCAAAAATTGAAATAAAAATATACGAACCAACAAAAACCCAAAAAAAATTGAACCAAAACGATCAAAATCTTTTTGGTTTGGTTTGATTTTTAGGTTCTTGCTTACCCTGAATCATGCATCCTACTTTTCCGAAAAAAGAATTGGCGATGGAATCATGATCTTATCTCTTTGTTTTGTTAAAACCTTGGAATTTGAATTATGATGCACATTTTACAAAATGTTTAAAATAATGGAATTTAAGACTCTCTGCTATACTGAAGTGTGTAAAGTTACAAGTTTCCAAAAGGGTCTTTGCAAAACTTCACCTTGAATAAACCATAGAAAGGAAGTATAACTATACAGTGACAAGAACTTTAACAACATTGCATCTACAATGAAGTCTTCACTTAAAAAGAAGAAACAGAAACAAAATACAGTTATACCATGCTTATGAATCTGAGACAAACAATGCATCCCAAATCAAATCCACATCTAAAGAAGGAACTCTACTCAACTGATGAACTGCATCAACTTCTGATACCACAATTGCTTCTGAACTTTTCTTCATTTCAATCACCTCTGATCCAACTTTACATTCCTTTTTACCTTCTTTTTCATTCAAGAATCTCCCATCTTCTTCCTCCTCCACAACTGCCTTCTTCTGAGATGCCATTCCTTTAGAAATTGCATTGATCTTGGCTTCAAGAAGGGCCACAGTGTTGTTGCACAAGGCATTAGCCTTGATCTTGTGCTTGAGATGGGGGAAATTGAGGTGTGCATAATCACCCCTCAATATATAAGCAGCTGTGTCATATGCAGCAGCAGCTTCCTCTGCTGTCTCAAATGTTCCTAGCCAGACTCTCGTTCGATTCCGCGGCAGCCGTATTTCTGCAACCCATTTCCCCCAATGCCTCTGCCTCACCCCTCTGAAGAGCTTGCTTTGTGATGATGGAAATGACGACTTTTGGTGGCTGTTTTCTCCTTTCTTGCTTGAGAATTTCATTGCCTGTGTTTTTGTGGTGCTTAACCAGTAATCAGTTAAGCCTTTTGAGGGGTAGTCACTTTGATTTTGATTAATTTTCAGCCACTTTGGGGCTGATTCTTGATGGTTTTGAGGCATGCTCAATAAAGGATTTTCAGAAAAAAAATGAGTTTTGTTCGGGTGAAAAGACCCTTCTGCCCCCCTGAGGGCAGATGGATCCTGTGGAAACAGGGGTAGATTTGCGATTTTGGAGGTTGGTGATTGAAAATTCATGGAGAGAACATGATCTTGAGCAGGATTCATGTGTGAAGGATGTGCATGAAGTTTCTTGATAAAAGTTTCTTCCGACAACTGAATATTCAGAATAGTATGAGAAACAACCTCGTTTAATGATGGGCTCGATATTAAACTCGAAATCGGGTTTTCAAGGCCAGCTGCATCTAAGTTACAAGAAGATGAGAAATCATTCTCCAAGAAGGGTTCCATTTTAGGAAATCTTTTGTCCATGAGGATGTGTGAATTAGGTTGGAGAGAGGAGAGGAGAGAAAAACTTCAAGAAATGATACATATTAAGGCCACAATGGTATATATACGAATATTTTTTGTGACTAAAGTGGTGAAGGATGAATTAAATAATAAAAAGTGAGCAGACATATGAGAAGCTAGCCATATATTAGCATTTGAGTTCGTGCCCTCCCATCTCAAACTGACAAACCAATTAAAACTTTACAGGTGTAGTATTGTCTTTCCTGGTTCTTGGCATTGTTTAAGATATATGTAATGTAAATATTATTCTTGCTTGAGAGTGACAAGAGCCACAATAAAAACTGCAGATTAACTTTCAGAGTTTATTTTTATAATCAACATCATGTGATTTATCTCTTAGCCACATGATACCATTATTCCGCACTGAGTTTGATAAAATAAGCCTGAAAAGAATTTGCTAAGTTAAATAGGTGGCTATCAAATTTCTGGAGTTAAAGTACATCATTTTGGTATTTGATCGTAAGTAATATGTGCAAGTAATTCTTGAATCTGCATGTTTAGTGAAAGACCTTATTTAAGATGCAATTAATCATTTAATTTATTGTGTAGCAATCATTAGTCTGTCATTAAGCTCATTTTTTAATTCATAATCAAGTCGTGGGGCAGCCAATGATTGGGTGTCGCAGCATTAACCCCACAAATACTTTGGTTAACATTATCATCAACATATAATTATTAATTTTGTTATAAACTAATTTTGGCATCATAGCTGTGAGAAAACCATGGCTGTCTTTTCCTAATCAAGTAGTGTTTTATGTGTCTTTGAAGTGAGGTTGGAGGCCCTTTTACCAACTCATAATTTCCAATTAAATTAACCACCTTTCATTTGTAAAATGGACCCATTTTTCTCAACGAATGATTTAAATATTCATATTTTTTTCTTGTATCAGACATTGTTAAGCCACGGTCCACGTCATAGTCCAAATTCAGTTTCTTGATCTACTCTCCTTGCATAGCCCTCCAAGGGGGGATGAACAAGCATCTCAACGCATGTGTCACATTTTGATGTTATACTATATGTATCATCTCATTTTTGTCTTTTTCCTAGTGTCTTAAAGTATCTCTGTATTCAATTGAAACTGATCTTAATAACTTGCATTATGTACATCGAGTGACCGCAACTCAATCCGATTCAAATCTAGAGATGATTTTTCAATGACATTTGATTTAATTCTCCTAATATATACTTGACCCAAAAATTTGTTGGCTCATAGTATGAGGATTGGTCTTTGAATAGGAAAAATAGTTTAAAGTTAATAAATCTTGAAAATCATAACTGGCTAGCTTTTTTCTTGCGACAAACAATTTAAATCCACACAAGAGATTATTAAGAGTTGAATTACCAAAGTATCCAACTTTTGGAGGTGTTGGAGTAGACAACAGATGAAGATTCTCATCAATCCCTTTCCCCTTTTGTCATTCAAAATTATTCTAAAGATTAAGAAATCTTCCAATGGTGCAGCTGTTTTGCATTTGATCTTAGCTTCGCAATGTAAAGCTAAGTAGCACATGGTTTGCTTAAGCTAATTCTGTTCTCTTACTTGGCCATATTATTGAAGCAAGACAGCCCAAGTTGTTGAAAGTTGCTTTTATACCTTTAG